>VYZX01034334.1:16967-84508 GCA_013401335.1 Brachypteracias leptosomus
AAGGAGCCTCTGCTTGGTTTTAAAGGGTAAAAAAAACTTAAAGTTTTTTTTTTTTTTTTTTTTTTCCCCTTAAAATGATTCTAACTGTGCATTAAGTGTCTGAAACACATGCTTATCACATCCTTTGTCCTAAACAAACTAATGTGTCATGTGTCCATACATGATCTGGAGTGGTAATCCTTTTCACCCTTAGAGCTCTAGGCTCTTTTTTTTGCAGGCTGCTTATTTAAGACTTTGTTGGGCAAGGTACCTACAACCTCCCTTTTTTAAGTATCTGCCTTTCTGAGATGAAGACAAAGCTTTATTTCAGTCTTAACACTGATAGCACTTAAGTATGTCAGCATATAGACAGCTGATGGAATTCATAGCTGTAAGCTTGGTGGTCAGACTGCTCAACAATTAGAGAGGGAGAGGTATCTGCAAGTCAAAAACTCCATAGGCAAGGTTTACCATTATTGTGGCGTGTTGGGAAAGCTGAACTGCAGGATTTCATTTACATTCTGGGGCAGGTGAGGATTTTCAGCTTCTCTGGGTTCAGGCTGTCACACAGCATAGATATAATTAAATGCAGAGTACTCATAGGAATAACCAACAGAAAATGCCTCAGGAAAAGTCAAAAAATAGAGCAAATGTGTAGTTACTTCCTCAGGGCACTCTTCTAGCCTTTGACATTTTGCAGCCCAGTCAAAGATGATGTCTTTGTGTCTAGTAAATGTAAATTAATTTCACTCCCGTGCACTTGTTCAGCTGTGTGCTAAACCCAGTTCAGTTTCCTACAAGCCCAGGTAAGCTAACTGTATAGCCTGTAGAAGGACAATACAGAGCACCTCAGAAAGCGTCTCTGTCTACCAAGTAGTAGAATGATACCAGGTCTAAACTTACCATGAATGTAAGTTCCCAGCTTTTTCCAAACTTCCTGAACTTGACTCATTTCCACCAAAATCCACAGCAGAGCACAAATAGCAGCTCTGGATGCTCATGCTTATCTGAAGACGGAGGTCTTCAGGCCTGAAGATCAATTAAGTGGTCTGGTGGGGACAAGAGTATAAGTAAGCAGATGGAGTCACTGTGGGATGAGATGGGAAGAAATTTCTTCCCGGTTGGGAGTAATAGCTTGAGTAACATCTCTTTGTGTACTATTAATGTAAGTAGAAGTCAAGGAGTGCTCATATGTGACAGAATTTTCTCACTGTGCTGGCTGTACCTGGAAGGAAAATAGGATGATCAAAGTCTGCTTCCTAGCTTGATCCAAAGTGGTTGACACAATACCTGAAAAGGACTGAACATATGTTTTTCTGCCCCAAAGACCAAATGTATGTTTTGCTTAGACACAGACTGAACTGTAAAGCTGATTCTGTGCTAAGAACTGTCCATTCTGGTAGAGCAGAAGTTTGTATGCAATGAGTGAAAACAGGACTTCTCATTTCTATGTTCATAGTGCATAAATCCAATTACTGACCAATTCATCTAATGGATATGTGGAAATGGCAATTTTTTTTTTCTCTGGCAGATTTCAGATTTTCTAAAGCAAAGCCAATCATGCAACTTTTTTTCAGAACAGCCTATGAGGAAAAATCAAACAAATCATTAAACCAACAAACAGATACTGAATGAAAATGTTTCAAAAGCTGAAAATATCTGTTATCCCTCAATACTTAAAAAAAATTAATAATTATTACAGGGTCTTTGAATCATCCTTCCACAGAAAGCAGAACAAATATCTGCTCATCTTTTCCTCTTAGTTGTTACTATTTTAAGCAGACAATATATATTTGCATAGACAATCTGAATGATCACCTCAACCAAATTTAGTTCAAATGTGGTGCAAACATGAGAAGACACAGTTTCATTAAATCACCCTGTTTCCAGAGCAATTCCTATTATGAAAAGTTAATATGGGGACAAAATGTTTAGCATTTCTCCCTGTGTGTTGACATAGCTCCCACCTTCCTCCTGCTGCAGCTGATGTTCCTGCCAGTTCAACAAACAGGACATCCTATTTTGAAGAGATAAGCTAAAGGCGGCAAGAGGGATGCTTTTGCCTAAACATCCAAGTGATAACTACTCATACTTATCAGGTTAGTTCCAACTAGGATGAAATTTGTATTTTACAAGAATAATTTTGCTGTGAGGCTTCTTGATTAAGATGGCAAAGGAGATTCAGGGATGCATAAGTCCGTTTTGAGAATGATCTTTTAAGAAATTTGTATTTGCATAGCTGAACCTCCCTCCTGCCTTCTTCTGAACCTCTGGCCAGGTGCTAGTTAATAATGTGCTACTGATGATTTTGCCCTAATAAAAAGTTCTTCTTGTCTGCCAGAATGCCACCTCCCAGTCCATGCTTATAGGTCTGAAATTTGAAGAGAGAAACATCAAAGCCACTGAAATTTGATAGCAGCAGTAAACTTACTATCTGCTCTGGTCTGGTTTCTCCTATACATTGGGGACTGCTTACCTGACATTCAGACTTTCTTTGAGCTGTGTATCCACTGCTGCCACATCTGCTTTCAGCATGCTCGCATGAATTAGCATGTATGTATTCAGGAGTTTTCTTCTAGGCTGTTTCTTTGTTTTCCATCCATTTAATTTGTATGAGTAAGAATTTGCTAATGATGCCAAGCTGAAAGTTTCTGAACCTTTATGCATCCTCTGAAAATTCCCAGTTCTTTCTCATTGTTACATTTTCCAACATGTATAATGAATTTTGATGGAGACAAAATTACACTGACCTCAAGTCATTCTATCTCTATAGAAATGCTCATCACTTACATGCCTTAATTTCAGATGTAACCCAGGTAATACTGCTCAAAGCCTCTTTGAAATGCAAAAAGTTCTTTCAATAATACCTTTGGAGAATTGATATATTTTAATAACAACAGAAACTGATATGGACTAAGAGTCAGTATGGCTGGTCAAAACAATTTTTAGAACATAGGCAAATAATTTAAGTAATACCTTGTGATAGTACTGGTTTTGCACAAAATTATCTCACATGTTCAGCCTATCACTAATATTAACTGCTCCCTATTGCTACTCTCCTTTGATTTCCGAAAAGTAATTGCTACTATCTTAAAGAACAGAATATATTTTGGTATTATTATTTATCATTATTTTCCTCATAATATATTTTTTATAGTCTTGATATATGAAGGATTTTAATACAATGCAAATGTGTAAATTAAATTGCATTCAGAGGTTCTACTCTTGGAACTCCTAGGTTTGTTTTCCTACTGAGGAATCCTTGCTTCAGAGCTGCAGTGGGCCCTCACTCCATTTCCTGGAGGAAAAGCATCCATATGGTCAAAAACATCACCACAATTGACACTAATTGGGAGCCCTTGTGAAAGTTTGAGCAGAGACCAAGGTTTTAATAAGCAAGGAGTAGAAAACACCCACTCAATACGTTGTGCTGGGCTTCTCCATGGCAGTGTTAGACACACTGTCATGGCAATTGAGAAAGTTTTCACTGCAGTGCTTTAGATAATTAGAAGACTTGATTCCCTGGAATTGCTATTCTGGAACCTCGTACTAAACTCTAATTTTTCTTAACTCTGTTTCTAATAGATAAGAAAGAAAGGCAATGTTCTTTGGATGTAACCGCAATTCAATATTCAGCAGCTGCAGTGCATTGGAGATGGCTAATTAAATAATCGATACCACCACTCAGTATTAATTAGCAAGTTTCAATATCTATAGACTAATGAGCCTAATCAAACATACAGTCAATTCCTGCTGTGACTCGTGTCCTGCAAATTGTTCAGTGTTTTCCTGCCTATGAATTCTTTACTTTCCCATTGCTTCCCAGTAAAAGATTTTAAACATCAAAGTGCAGCAAAAGCTTCAGGAGCATGGTAGAACCCACAAGGATGCTCTTCTGCACAGACCACTCCGCAGTATCCAGCCACAGTGAGCTCTACGGCATTGGATGTGCAACATGGGAGACTACTGGACCTGAAACTTTCTTTTCACCTTTCCCCAGCGCTGAACATTTCTTCTTGTTGTATGAAAGAGGAAGGTCATTTCTCCTGTAGAGAGATCAAGCCAGTGGCAAGATGGAGCAGGGCATTTCTAACACTGCCTGTACAAAGTCAAAAGCAGACTTCAAGAGCAGGAAGCTGCAACCAGGTGGTCCTCCACTGTGGCGTGGAAGGACTGACTGGGGAGAGCGGGAATGTATTTAGAGTGTGTCTTACAAGAAATAGCGAGTGTAACTGACTGACTGGGGGATATTGTTGGCTTTATAAATATGCTTTTTTAAGCAGCAATTCAAGTGTAAGCTTTTTTAAGAGCATGTCTAACTATTCTTGGTTTGTTTGTGCATGTGTGTGGCTAATAGCTTTTGGCAGACAGAAAAGGAAGCAGAAGAGCCATGTAAGATAAGTCTTGGAGTTTCCAGCAACCACACAACCTGCTGTTCTAGTCTCAGGGATGAGGCATCATCAACTTCTGGACAAGACAGGAGCTTGGCTCCCTTCAACAACAACATCCCCAAGTTCCCAATTTTTCCCCACATCCTATTACACTGCTGTTTGCCCACGGAGACAGCCTGACTCTTAGTTATTTGTGTACTTATATAACTTAGACACAGACACTGCCTCAAAAGGATCTGATCCCAAAAGTGCTCCTACACTTGACCAAACAAAGAGCCTAGGAAAAGAAGAAAGAACAGTTACTAAATTTATAACAAAATCTGGTCATATAAGCAGAGTTTTGTTTAGCATATTTTTTAAGTTATTAATAAATTTGGCAATTTTTAATTTCAGAGTTGTTATTTTACCTTCTTTAACCACTGTTTCCATTCTTCCAGGGACATGTCCATGTACTTAAATGGATGTGTTGTAACGAAACACACAATAGAACCTTTTTGCCCTCCTTAAAAGCATGAAGAACAATGTATGGAATAATATCTGACCATCTTTCTCCCTGCACCTATGTTCATACCTCCTACACAAGCTGGCTAAAGTGGGTGCAGGAGATTTAACTATGATCAGGTACACTAAACTCAATTAGGGCTCTTCACTGTGCTCAGGATGAGCCATGCTGGTTCACCAGTCCTACACATCAGCTGACATTTGCCTTGCCTAGGCTGATCTGTGAGAGGGGTCTGGGGAGAGAAGCAAGACACAGTCTTTAGTTGGAGGAACTTTTTATTCTTGCCAGTTCTCTCCAGGGCTTTGCTTTTTCTCTTTGATCCAATGGCGCTGGTGCTGGATATTAATACATAGACAAGAAAACACCATCACTTTGCATCAAATCCTATTAATTACTTTGATGGGTCCATGACAAGAGACATTAAGATCAATAGGAAAGTTGGGGTGGGTATAGAGGAAGTGATTTAAACTAAAGGAGGATAGATTCAGATTAGATGCAAGGAAGAAATTTTTCACAATGAGTGTGGTGAAACACTGGAACAGGTTGCCCAGAGAGGTGGTAGATGCCCCATCCCTGGAAATATTCAAGGTCAAGTTGGAAAGGGCTTTGAGTAACCTGATCTAGTTGAAGATGTCCCTGCTCATTGCAGGGGGGTTGGACCTTTAAAGGTTCCCTCCAATCCAAACTATTCTATGATTTTAATTTTTGCAGCTATTTCTAGTTTCACTTAGTTACCTGTAGTAGCCATGGCAGGCAGTATGTCTTTTAACTCTGCTTTGTCTTTAACAATAGAAATCATACATTAAATGCTGTGATCCTTCTACAGCAATACAACAATCAGTCCAATGAAGTGCAAAATCAACGTTATAAAGTCAGATACTGTTCCAATTAAAGTTAATTGTGAAGGTACTTTCTGCTAATTAAATACAACATTATTAACTCTTGGGCCCTAAACATACAAAAATTAAAATAATCTTGGCACAGTACCAGTAATAGAGCTTAAGAAGTTATTGCAAAAATAATTTTTCTCTTCCCAGACACATGCTTGACTGTATCTTGTGACTTTGTGTCATGAATCAGATGGAGAAAAACTAGATCTTCTTTAAATCATCCTCTCCCCTTGTGATAGAGATTAGGTAAGAGGCAAAAAGCTGCATCAGGTGGAATGCACTTCTCTGGTTGCAGGCAATAAGGCCCTACTGAGCCCAACCTTATGTCTTCTGTGTATTATGCAGGCAGCTGACATAAGTAAGATGCTGCTCTAAACATATGCCAAATTTATCTAAATCTTTTCAGATCATTCTCAAGATCTCCAGGACTATACAAGTGCCCTGTAACCATTTTTGTCCTGCCCAGACCCTCCAGGCTTAGTCTATTTACTGTCAGGCCATGCAGCAAACGTGGTTAGGAATTGTCTCAGTGCTGTGAACATTTTCTGCCTATTGATTCTGGGATATCCACTTGGGCAGCCCAGTCCCTCTGGAGCTTTCCAGGCTGCCTGCTTTCCTGGCAGTGGGTATACTGCACTGCTGCTTCCATGCAGCTCAGGAGCACTGGGTTTGTTATTAAAAATATTATCTTGAATTTTTCCTAAACAATTCCAATCTATGTCCTTTTCCCTGAAAAAAATTTATCCCACTGACATCCAAATAACTTATTAAAAAAGGGTCTTAATTAAATAGACACCATGTAAACTTTTAGGAGACATGAGTAAACAAAGGTGTTTCTAAGTGAGAGGTGCTCAGTCCAAGAGTCATTGTACTGTGACTACTTTTTATAGAGGTGTGACTTAGACCAGGTACTGAAAATAATCATAGTCATAAATCAAATTTTGGAAATCAGGCAAACAGCAGGAATAGAATACAATACAATTTGATTTGTACAATATGAAAAGCAGGATACATTGTTCTACAGCTCACCATCATCACAGCAAAACAAACTGGATACTACCATTTCACAAACAATGTTTTAAATAACAAAATATAAAAATATCTAAAAGAAAATATATATTACTGGTAGTTATCAATTCATGCTATTCAGGCAGTATATGGCAACAGCAGGAGCACTTACTATGCTGGCCACGTCCTCCTCTGCACTCTTGGTAATGCAAACTCCATCCTCCTTTCTTGTCCTATCTGAATGACTATTGCAGTTCCTCAAAAAGTATTTAGAAACCAAAGTGAAATTGCAAATCCAGAACTGGTGTCATGAGTATGACAGCAGGACTGCAGATAAAAAGTGGGTTGTTTCCTATTGCTTTGTGTATGTGCTGTCGCTTACCCATATATTGGATACCAGATGAGAAATTCAGGCAACAGGTAAGATCTGAGCAGCTGTGATTTTCCAAACAATGGCATCTGAAATTGATAATGAAAAAATGGCACATGTTGCCAAACTTAGATGTGCAGGTTAACAATTAAAGTGGTTGTTCCTTCCAGGGAAAAGCAGATTTTCCTGCAATGCTGGTAAAAATTGTAACTTCAGACTGTATTCCTGATCCAGCAAAAGTGTTAGAGGGTGCTTGTGATGATGCTTGCTGCTGAGCTGCAGCAAACCCAATCACAAACCATGTATCATGGTCTTCAGTCCTGTCAAAACTATTTTGTGCATGCAAGCTTCCTCAGCTTGCTAGGTCAGAGATGCTTGGGAGTGCTTAGGATTTAGCTGTTCTAAGCAAGAACATCCCGATCTGCTTCCAACTCTCTGTGCTGCCAGGAGTGGTGGTTGTTAGGGATCTCTCATATCATTAAATGCTTATTAAGGTTATGGTCAATTGGTAACTCTTCTCCCAGTTCTCTTTTCTTGTGTCTCTCCAGCAGCAGAGCTACAATACAAATATTAGCAAGTATGAAGAAACAGTCCTATAAGAACAAAACTAATTTATTAAGTCTGTATCTGAAATTGTTTTCAAAAACAGGTTAGCAGCCTTGACAATTCCCAGAGATGCAATGACTGACTTAAATCGGAACTGAAAGGCACATCCTATGAGACACATTCAGCATTAGGAATAATTCCCCTGCGGTTCTTCCCCCACAAATATCTGTTAAATTTTCCAAGAATACACACACTGTGTTTCTCGTCCTTTGAAGGCAGGAAGAGAAAAAAGATCTTGAGAATTTAGTAATGCTCCTGTACTAGATTCAGGATTATGATTTGTTCATCTATTAGAAATGTATTTATTCTTTGAAAGGAAAGCAGAAAACTCCCAAGTCAAATTAGATATTATTTTATCCTGGAGAATATTATGCTAACTGATGTGTTGAGTGTCTGAAAATAGCTGGAAAACACACAGTTATTGAAAGTGTTATAAGCACACAAATAAAATGCTAATCTGCTTGGCAAAAAAGCTTGTGCTTGGTTTCACAGCCATGTTTGACTGTAGGAATTCCAGGGTGTCTTGGAGGGAAGGAGGCATTGCTGGCTTTTTGTAGTTCTCCAATGAGTACCAAATATGAGAAATATAAACATTAAACAGTAAACCACATGTTGAAAAAAAAAATAAAATATGGAACAGATGGGCAGTAGATATGTCCAGCTGGCTCATGACACTCATTTTTTCCTCATTTGAGCAACAGTCTCATGCAAAGTGGGTTGGGTATTGTGCTGAAACCATATTTTCCAGTGTCACACTGTGTCCACTTTCTCCCACAGGCTTTTTAGAAAAATCAGAGAAAAATTTTCTCTGATGATATTTTATGTAAGTAGCCAAATAAATAGGATCTTTCCCACATCTCACTTGCTATGAGAAAGATAAGTGTCGGGGTCCATTGCACCATTAGTGACTTGTTCGTCTTCCTCATCGTCATCTGCATAACTCTGTGCATCTTCTCATGAACCTATTCACAGTTCATGCATTCTGCAAACCCATGATTATGTGTTTACCCTCAGCTTTCAATGGACACCACATGGACCTTTTCTTAACACAGTAGCAAGTAAACATACTAACTAGGTCATCTCTGGGACATCTCTTTGAGGATGAGTCATCTTCTTTCTCCTCTACAGCTTTTGGTGCTGTGTGTGTTTTGAGGACTAGAGAGTTCTGAGGGCAACACTATCAGAAGAACACCGTGGCTTTGATAAAGCCTAGTATATCAAGTTCTGAAGTACCAATACTGTGAGTCAAAGTATTTACACTATTTCTGTGGCAGATTTTACAGTATAATGCAGGAGCACAAAAGACTGCTTTAGAAAGACCAGCTGTTTCCAGTTTGTGCTACTGTGTAGACCACTACCAATTATAACCCCACTTAATTTTTTTGAGCCAATTTACAAAAAGTAAAATGGTATGAAAGCTAGATTTGCATTCCAAATGCAGCTAAGTAAATGTGATAAAACTGATACTAACATTTAGTGTAGCAGTGGGAGGGTCCTAGTAAGCATGTGATCTGATTTACCGACCTCAAGTACAATAGCTCAGAAATAGTTTGTTCTGATGAAACCTCTTCCTGTGTGTAGAGGAAGGGAAAACAAACACTCTATTCTCATGACATTTGAAAATGTCACTCTATATTTATTCCTCAAGGAGGATGCAACATAATATACCTGCAGAGATCCCTTCCAGCATAAATTATTCTATGATATCATGATCTATTCCAAAAGTCACAGCAGTCTGGTGAAGTCCCCACTGACTGGAAAAGAGGAAACATAACCCCCATTTTCAAGAAGGGAAAGAGGGAGGAGCCAGGGAACTATAGGCCAGTCAGTCTCACCTCCGTGCCTGGTAAGATCATGGCGTAGATCCTCCTGGAGGCACTGCTGAGGCAGAAGAATAACAAAGAGGTGATTGGATACAATCAACACAGCTTCACCAAGGGCAAATCATGCCTGACAAACCTGGTGGCCTTCTATGAGAAGGTCACAACATTAATAGACAAGGGTAGAACAACTGATGTCATGTACTGGACCTGAGGAAAGCCTTTGACACTGTCCTGCACAACATCCTGGTCTCCAAGCTGGTAAAATATGGGTTCGATGGATGGACAACTTGGTGGATAAAGAACTGGCTTGATGGNTACAAGAAAGCTGGGGAGGGACTTTTTAGGATGTCGGGTAGTGGTAGGACCAGGGGGAATGGCTCAAAACTAGAGGTGGGGAGATTCAGATTAGATGTTAGGAAGAAGATCTTCACCATGAGAGTGGTGAGACACTGGAAGAGGTTGCCCAGAGAGGTGGTGGAAGCCCCATCCCTGGAAATTTTTAAGGCCAGGCTGGATGGGGCTGTGAGTAACCTGATCTAGTGGGAGGTGTCCCTGCCCATGGTAGGGGGGGTTGGAACTAGATGATCTTTGAGGTCCCTTCCAATCCTGACAATTCTATGGTACTATGATTCTATGATACTATGATCTGTACATTAACAAATATCCTGGGGAATGAAATTATAGAAATGTAAGATCGACAGTAAGAAAATTCAACTACAGTACAAGAATTGCCCTCTGCAATTCCCACCTCTAGCATGCTCACTTCTTTCATCTGTTATCTTAATATAAAATGTTACTTGTGTTTGACTTGGTCAACAACTGAAAAGTATAATCTTTATCAAAAGTGTTCATCGGTTAGTCTTTTATTAAATTAACACCTGAAGGGCAGACATGTCAAGTGATAAACAATTGCAGAGAAATATTTGGAGACTGATCTGGCACATGTAACTTAGGGCAGGTATAGCAAAGGCACTGAAAATACAGACATAAACAGACCACATGGGATGTGCTCAGCTTGGCTTCAAGCCACTCTCTGCACTGGTGAGGAAGCATTACTAAAACCATGCTCTCTTTGCCATCTCCACCAAGTGTGAATATAAAGCAATGAATGTAAAAAACACCAATGCTTTTGAGTTCATAAATATCCATTTGGCCTCTTTCCTATGAGCTAAAACTGATCCAACCCTCAGTGGCCTTTGGTGAAGTCAAACCAGTATTCCAAGATGAGGAGCACTCAACCCACAGACTATGATTCAAATCCAGCCCTTAGGAAAATTCATCATCTGGCCCATTGGTCCTCTTTTCGGATGGATTTTTTTTGAGGAATTAATCTGGCAGATGTAACATTTTGCTCCCAATCATCATTTTCTCTCAGCAGCCTTTCTCATACCACACTGAAGAGTGCATATGGGGCAGGGGCTACACAGCACATGTAAATTGAAATCCCTGGAGTTTCCTCGCCTGATGTTCTGTTCCTTCATCTTGACTTTTTACTGGGAATCCTGTCAATACCTGTCACTAGATGACCAGCTAACAGACCTATCTTAGTTTGTGCTAAGCACAAAGCTTTCATCCTTCCTCTAAACATTTCGTAAGTTTTGGTGGTATTTACAGAATAAAGTAGGTAGAGACA
This sequence comes from Brachypteracias leptosomus, assembly GCA_013401335.1. NCBI lineage: Eukaryota > Metazoa > Chordata > Aves > Coraciiformes > Brachypteraciidae > Brachypteracias > Brachypteracias leptosomus. The sequence goes on from VYZX01034334.1 coordinate 28,170, forward strand.
ATGATCTAACCATCTGAAGGGAATATATGTAGGGGAGAAAAAAACCCAAAAACAACACAATGAAAACAAGATGATGTACAAATGCACGAAGTCAAAATGAGTTATCACTCTTTATTTTTCTTCCCTGGCTGTAAGGATGTCCAGATTTCACACAGATGAGGCACTGATGAGTCAGCAAAAACTTTCAGGCTCCAGTTATATTTCGCTGGATTCAGTCCCATTGCCATACCCCAGCTCCTGGGACACTTGGAGGTAGAGGAGGTCACCAACTGAACAGCCACTTGTACAGCTCACCTGTGTGTTGTGGAACGGTACACTACAGTGTTTCCCACTTGAAAGTATCATGAGACACAGACTGCTTATTGTTGAGGTTAGCTTGCCTCATGATAAAAATCCCTGCAATGAATGTCTCACTGATCACTTGCTGAGGACTCTGTTTCCTGCAGAAAAGCATCTAGAAGGACATTCATGGAGTAGGTTGTCATGGCCCCAGGCTCCAAAAAAGAATTAAGATCACATAGATACTGTGATGTTGGCGGTAAATGTTTTCTACTTACAGTGCCATTCCTACAGTTGATAAAGGAAGAAAAAAAAATGTTGGAAGAATAGAACATTCACTGTAGAGCAAATTTAAAAGAAGTTTTTTCCATAGATTTAAGCAGATTTCATGCAGTGCATAAAGGAAATTTTTTCTATACACAGAGTAGTTCACATATGCATATATTAGAAGTCATAACTTGGAATGGTGCCAAGACATTCCTCATTATTTTGCTGTTTAAAATGAAGGAGATACAAAAAGCCATATTGCTATTATACTTGCAATATGGCTTTACAGCTCTTTACAAAATGAAAAGTACTGAGGGAAAATTATGTCATTTATACTAGCCATGATATCAAGTATCACAAAAACTGTAACTTGAAAAAGCAGTGATTTGTTCACTGTATTAAACACTAACCAGCATAAGCAGCTGCATGTTTTAAATCACAAAGTAATTTGAGTGTTTAAATAAATGGGACCTGATAAAATCTACAAACCCAAAAAATCAAACGTAATGACTGAAAAGTTATCAGCAACTTATTTCCCCATGTTTAAATATTAGAGCAATACACTCTAAGAAACTGAATCATGCACTAAAGTGTGTTTCATCTCATGGTACTGAGCCTGAGATATACAATTACCATAAACACCAGAAATAATTGAACATTTAAAGAATACATAGACATCTTGTGAAGGATCATTTATTTCAAGTATGCCTTCAGCAAGATGGCATGCATTAGATGTATATAATTTCCTTCAGCTGATAGAAAACATGACCCCTGCAGATTGCTATGCTATTATGTACATAAAAAGGCAAAGACTTCCTAGTATTCATTCATCTACTGTGCAGCTCAGTCTTTTCGCAGTTTATTTGCAGACAAAATCCATTTTCAATCATTTCTTTAGTTACAGAACTGTCTCACATAGCTCCAAGCTTATGCTGAATATAGTATCTACTGTTGTGGTTAACAGAAAGAAAGAGGTTATAAGAGGAGGTGGTGAAAAACTGACTCCATGCTGGACTTCTGCAGACACTGACAGACCAAATGGGCACATTTCAGAAGCCATGTTAGGTTGCAATTTGATGTATTTTGAATTTAGATGTTTTACCATTTCCCAGCTACCTCCTCACCATGTGCCATCACCTCAGTCAGAATATTTCTGCTTTCGTAAGCAATTGTTTGCTGTCCTGAGCAGACACTTGTGTGTCCTCTTGCCCAGCCCTCCTTTTTCCTTTCCCTGGAACAAAGCTCCTTTCCAGCATAAGAACTGAGTTATAAAGATGTAGAGAGATCAAATCTGGCCAAATCTTCAGTTCCACTGTCTACTTTTCTTGTTGCTGATAGGTTGCTGTGTACTTATCTCAGGCATTTTTATTCCACCCCATACTTACTGTTTTCAAGCCTCATGCCCTGATGAGCTCAAACACTTTTAATCCTTCTTGCTGCATTACAAGTCCTGAAAGCAATTATGAGGGCGGAATGGAGGGAAAGCCAGTGGAAGTAAATCCAAAGTTGATGAAGGAATCTGGAGCGTACAAGGGTTTGAAAGCAAATGTTTGTAGTCAAAGATTCAAACATGAGCTACCTGGAACTTCAGTCACATCAAAAAGGGGAAATATTTACAGAAAATCTTTAAGCCAGGAAAAAAAAAACAAACAAACCACAGAGAGAGCTTACAGGACAGGAGAAAGGACCCATATGAAAATTGGGACCCTAAGCCAAAGGCTGTGTGAATTAGGGGAATGAGAATGACCCAGCCTGAGGTGGAAACAAAACTGATTTTAAGTCAAGGAGTCCATAAAGTATACAACCTATTAGATCATTATAGCATATATCCATTTGCTTAGTTAATCTAGAAAATTATGAGGTTTAACTCAAGAACCATTTTGGGAGAGTCTCCTCATGCATTATGTATCTAAGTGCATCTAGCTTTTACAACAGCACTTAAACAGTTATTAGAAAAGTGTGTGATGTGATTGCCTGAGACTGCAGACAAAGCAGAGGATTGGCCTTGATGATCAGGAGGTCTGCACTGGCTTCATATTCCCACAAGAAACCTACTCTGAAATAAATCTTCTGTTTTGAAATAATTACGCATCTAGAGAAAGCTACAAGGTTGTAATCCTCCCTGTAAAAGGAGCATTTTGTGCTGTTCTTTTGGGATGGCAAAAGGAGCAGCAGAGCCAACTCTGCAGAACAATATTGTCTGCACCTTAGAGGTGTATACCCAGGTCCCCGCTTATCTCTGGGCTTTACCAGTTTCTGATAAAAGTATATGAGTGTCCTATCCTTAAAAGCAGAGATCCTGGCAATTTATCCTAGCAATCCTGTGACAAGCATAGTTTCAATCCTTTACTACAAACTCTAATCTCTGGCGTGTCGGTGATATGTAGGTGACAAAAAAAGTTCCTTCTTATTTTCCCTCATTCTTTTTGCATAAGCTGAGAAGGGAAGATTGGTGCAATTATGCTGATGAACCTTGATAAAGAATAGTAATTAGAGACCCAAGAGAGATCTAGTTACTAACACTGATGTCATGGCTTAAAAGAAAATCTGTATGTTTTGTTTCAGTTTCTCATTAAGAATCTGTTCAGCCAGAAGTGGCTTTCTAGAGACATTGTACTTTTACAGGTGTTTGCATAGGTTAACAGAAAAACAAAAGAGATTTTAAAATAATGATAACATGAAATCAAAGATTCGAAAGAGATAAACTAGACAAATCAGAGAATAAATACGATGAGCGTATGTTTGAATAAATATCACAACCATAACTTCTACAATTTTTTTGCCCATGGATTTCAATCTGGACTTTGATTCACAGATAAAATGTCAGCAGTTGGATTTCTACATAAAAAAAATTAAATCCCCTTGCACAAATACTTACGGTTATGTTTTGACATCATTCTTGGTTTCCCTTCTGTCTGTCCTGGGAGCTGGAATGCAGATGATGGAAGCTCAAGGTATCAGAGCCTGTGGTAAGAAGTTTTAGCTCATACAGACATGTAGGCACACATAAGCATGCACAAACACATGAACACACATATGCCTCAGTTTGCATGGTATTCATAGTGGTCAGCAAATGAATTTCCTCTCACTTCTTCAGTATGATATCGCAGACAAAAATGTAGGGACTTATTGAAAACACTGATTTAAAAATTAAAAAAGAAAGAAAAAAGAGATAAGTGAGTGTAATGCACTAACATCGATCTTTCTTGTATTTTGTAAAATGCAGAAAAGAATTTATATGTTTCTAATAAAATGCAGAATTTTTAAAGAGAGAAAAAAAGAGAGAGCCACAAACCTTGCACTGGAATTCCTTGATAACTGAGAAAGAGAGCACAACAGAAGAACAGAATTGCAGAACTAGTTGCTTGGGTGCATTTGTGGGCATAGGGAGCAGCAGTGGCTGTCATGGCCTTTGTCTGGGTCTTCTCTTTATCAAGTTCATAGCTTGCTCACAGCATGACCTCGACATTTAACTTTGGGAGTTTCTGCCGAGCTGCATCTGATGGTTCAAATGAGATTCAGGGACTGGGAATTTTATTCTAAGTTGCCTGGGATAGAGGAGCTTACTTGGGATTGTGAAACAGTTTTATGTAGGCCAGTCTAAAAAGACAAATGAGAAGAAAATGTACCACCTATAAGCTCTGTTGAAGGGTCTTCAAGATTGTGAAAAATAATCATAATCTGAAAGATTATGGAAGTGGGAGAAATCTTTTGGCTGTAATCACCAGACTGTATTTGAAACAGTTAATTTTAACCGGATCATACTGTTGTACTTGGATGTTGTTTATCTGACGATCACCCAATGAGAGAAGAAGGAAAGATTGGAAGAGCAACCTTTGTCTCCACTGCACTCTGCGGGAGATCAATGGACAACACGTACACGGACTAATGTAATCCAAAGCATTGCTGTTAATTTGCTCGAAGCTCGCTCGTTATATACCCCCAGTGCCGATCACGCGCTGGAAGCACAACTCTGATTGGTACAACAAACTCTGCCACGTGCTAAACAACATCTCCTGATTGGCCAGACACTGCTGTGCATGCACCGCCCTTAGTTCCGCCTTCTGCCTCCTTTTTCTTGCTGCGTCACTGCCACTGCACGTGCTGCACATGGCCATCCTTGGGTGATCTTGCTGGCGCCACAGAGTCGGGATTGCTCACATGTCCATTCTCATGGAGATACCGCTCCATGGCACTCCATGGCTACTTTGCTTCTCATACTGAGGTTTCTAGCAACGCTGTTTGGCTCAGTGTTGTGATGCTGTGGCCATAAAGGCAACCTAAAAGCACTTCTAAAAGGGTTTCCTGCTTCAGAATAATTTGCAAGGAAGAGCAATAGCTGGCAATGTCTTTGCAAATCATTGTGTACAATATTTCACGTAGCTCAAATGAAAAGGAAAAAAGAAAATTATTCAAGTGAGGGAAATCTGTATTTAAATGCTTCCTCAGTGCTTTCTCCCTTCTCTTTCTGTTCTTATCTTCAATGAAAATTAAAATTTTTAATAATGGTTTTTATAATGGAAGTTGTCCTTTATATGTTGGTGTACAATGTTGATCACATTTTAATGCTGCAAGTAATAAAAGACCCTTTTCCCTCATCTTCTTCTTTGGTGAATGTGTGTGCAGAAAAATCCTCCCTTTCCTTGCTGAACTATGTAGTGGAATCACATCTGATCACTGAGGGGTCCAGTTTCTAAACTCTCATTACAGCTGCTCAGCTGTGCTATAGCCTATGGATGGGAGAAACATCTGTTACTACAATTACTGGTGCAAAGGTAGCACAAAAATACAATTCTGAGTATAATTAAGCATTGTCATACCATGTCAAACAAATTGTAGAGATTTAAGAGAATAAAGAGGATTTTAAATATGAAAATAAATCCCTGCACTGCTATAATTGTTACTTGAGAGTGAAAAGTAATATTGATGGTAATCATGTAAGAAAGATTGAAGAAGTCAAATAGGCAGACCTCATGGGTTTCAGCATGAATCTGTATTTATTGAGTTATCTTCCTGGTTTACCTTAAACAGGAGATTGCCATAATCATGGCACCTCTTGGTGTTAAAAGTGATGACTTTGTGGAACTCCAGACGATATTTTTGAATGTATACCAGAACATGCATGGCAGCCTTTCAAAATTCGCAGAGGATCAATAAACTGGAAGAAACAATTTAACTGTTACAGGCTAGAATAATTTCCCATGACATTGCAAAACCATATTTCCTCTTCTGTTTATTGAAAAATGTTGATTCAGAAGCTCATATTTTTTAAAAGCTGGAGCCAAGTGTTTTAGTCTGGCTCTTGCTGATGAGAGAAAACCATTTTTTTTACCTGTGCATTCTTCTTCTGCATCCAATCCTGATTTTTTAGACAGATGTTGAGAGGAAAGAGAGGGAAGGAGAGTGCTCTCTGTCAGCCTGGGTACCAGTTGAGAAACTGTCAACTCACTAAACACCAGTCTGGATACAACATTTAGACTACCATAGCTGTGCTAGAGAAGATGATATATATTGTGCCAAAGTCCATTATGTCAGAGGGATGCATGGCCGAAGGGGAGTGGGATGTACCCCTGGCAGAGAAACTGCTGCAGACAGCAGGGACACCCAAGATGCAGGGCAGGCAGGGGTGCCCTCATGTAAGAGGAGAGAGCTCACACTGTGTGCAGTTCCTCCCTCCTTCAGTGCTATCTGTTTTGCTTGCAACATATAAACTACATGTATGTGCTGTTCTAAAGTTTTAGGCTCTGCTGGTTGAACATAAAAGTGCTGTCCCTCTCTGTTGCATTTGTCTGTTCAATAGATAGTTAAGAGGGTCCATAGAAGATGCACTGTACAAGTCACACAAGCCTTCCCAGCACTCTGTGGCAAAAAAAAGCTGAAAAAAATGTATGGAAGAGAGAAAAGTAAATGAAAAGGCACATTGATGGTCTGTATGCTCCAGTACAGAATTACATAAAAATGCCCACATGATTCTAGAAAATACTTTTATTCAAATAGAAACTAAATATGGAGATGTCTAAAGATCCTGTTATTATAGACTAAAAAGTTGCTTCTAGAAGTAGCTTGGATTATGTGGAATTGAGGGTTAAAGTAGCTATAAGGAATTGACTCAAAAAAGTTTGTGATATCTCTACCCATTTAATCAACAGTTTTAACTGTACAGAGGCAGATTCTGTGTGTCTTTAAAAGCTCATATTAAAAATTTTCTTTGTAAAGGGAAGACCGAGAGAAATAGTGTAGAACAAGTTAGAGGGAAAGGACAACTCACCTCGAGAGAAGATTACTGTGTCTTGTACAAAACCTTTTCAACTCCAATGCAAATATTCTCTAAATGACAGTGCACCATATTGATCAATAGAGAATTGAAAATGCTACAGTAATAAGAGATAAGGTACAATTTAGCACAATAGGAGCAGACAGGAAATTGCAGATCTTCACAAATTGGCTAAGGAGCAGTATTATTTAACTAACAGGCAAGGAATTCCATTGCAATAATGAATTACAGAGAAAAACTCTGAGAAGTACTAGAGAAAGAGAAGTATCAAAAGCTTTCTAACATGGTAAAAGTTCTGTTTTCCGCAGGAGAAAGACAGAGACATTTTTCTATAAGTCATGTTTGTATTGTGAATCAAGAGAGTTAGTTTACAGATTTTGTAAATCCTTCATTTGCTCTTGGCAATGTTCTATAACATCTGAGATTTTTTTCTCTCATCCCAACCTGTATTTACCACAATGCTGTTTTTTGAGTTCAGTATGCAAACTGTTCTTTGATACTTGGCGCATGAGCGTTGACAAAAGCCCCAGTCAATGACAGTAGCTTGTTGAGTGAGAAATATAGGAACAAATCTCTTCTACACCTCAAGAATTGGTATTCAAATACCATATGAAGTGGTGTATGAAATATGCTTAATGTATCTTTCTTTAAACCTTGAATAACTCCTTTATTTAATTTTTGAATTTTTAACTGGATTATATTGGTTTGCTTTGATTTCAGTCATGTAACCAATTTTCTCTCTTAATGACCTACTGTGAAGCTGGAGCTGCCTTTTGCTAGGTGTTTGAAAGTCCTGCTGCTGAAGCAAGGCTGCCTTAGTACAATTTTTTCAAGAAAACGTTTTTGTTATATGATCTGAAAGACAGATGCAAGCCAGAATTCCATTCTTCTTTCCCCAAACACAATCTGCTTTTGAGCTGCAAATCAATCCAACATGCCTCAGATGTCTGCCTCCAGCTGACTTCTCCTTTTAAACGTAAACAGTGCAGATTCCCAAAGCCTGTTACTCTGACAACCCTATAATGCCATCCTTTTGACTGTCCAAGCCCTGTAAATCTTCATTCCATCACAGCTTGAAACAGACCAGTCTATTTTCACTGCTCAAGATATGGGAAGCTATAAAAAAAGCTTCCATGGTAAACTGATCAGATGATAAAATTGTTTCAGTATGATCTAGCACCCATCAATGACATAGACAAGTTGCAGCTTTTAACATCTTATTTTATTTGCAATATAATTACCCAGTGCTGCTTCATATTGGCAATTTGGGAGGAAAACCCCCTTAATTTCAGTAGTGACTCAAGATGAAAGACTGATGGCCTAGAATAAGCACAGATAAGCACGTGCACAGATACCTGACACGTTAAGTATTTGACAGATGGCCTTCTAGCATGTTTAAGGATCTAGCAATATGAAGAGTGAGTACTTTCAAAGTGCTGTGGTGTAAATCATCAAATTCCAACAAATGGAAAAAATGTAGGGGAGTATGCACTTAATGAAGCCGAACAGTGAGCACTTTTAACAGGATGGCATTATTTTTTAGCCATAATTCCAAAATTTCCAATGCCCTGCCAAAAAAAACAGTGAGATATTCATTGTTCTTAGGAATGGTAGTCTACAAAAAGGCCATTACTTCTCACAATATTTAGCACTTACAGGCTACATCCAATGTTTTGTTTTGGTTTTGCCTTTAGAGAGGAAGGATAGAGGTTAATAATTTGGTGTGTTGGAAGCAGAGTGCGTCTTTCAGTCTTAAAAACAATGTAAAGAGAACACAGTTTATTTTAAAAGGGGCTTAACATATGTCTTTCAAGCAGCAAACATGATGTGCTGTTTCCATAGAAACAGAGGTTAGTATTATTAAGTGAGCCATTCTGTGGCTGTTTCTCCCGAGGGACCCTCATTTACAGCTAGTATAGTGTAAACTCGGTAAGTTTTACCACCTGTTGTTAAAGGTCATTAGATATGCTTCTTTAAAGCTTTATTAACTCTCTGCTAATTCATGAAGAAAGTGTGAGGAAAAACAATACCCCCTACCTATAGGTTCTTCTGGGGTATTTTTTGAAATTAAAAATCAAACCCAAAGCCTCCTTTAACTGAATTGATCTTAAAGAATGCTACTTGACACTGTTCTAAAAGAAGAACAGAGAAATAGTTTCAGCTCTGTCTCACAACCAAAAACATTTGCCTCCTGTTGAAGCTTTGAAAGGCTATATGCCTGAATAAAGACAGCAAGAGAAAACTTCTGAAATTAGGAGAATCAACTAGTACCAAAAAGACAAAGCATTATTTCAGAAAGCTACAGAAGTTTTAAAATTAAAATTATATAAGTAGCTATCTACTCATATCTCCTGTGGTTAATCCAACTTTTTAATGCCACAATATGCTTTCAGATAAGATAAAGCAGAAGTCCTTTTTTTTGCAGATGCTCACTGTTGTTAAAGTCATTACTGCCCTCAGCCTTCTCAGTTTTCAGTACTGACAGAGTAAATGGCACATTGGTTAAGGTAGGAAAAAGTTCCCCAGCTTCATGCTCCGAACACAATATGTTAAGTGCTAAAAACCCAGGTAATCATATCATAACATCATGTTGTGCCACGTAAAAAGTAAAAGGCTGGTTTAGTAAGAGGGGGCTGGAGCTGTACTTGCTTCATTATCAATTTTCTTTCAGTTTTGAAGCATAATTTCTCTACATCTTCTGCAAATCCAGAACTGAGCTGCCCATTTTTTCCAGTTTCACGAGAGGTCATAAGAAACAGTGATCTTGGTAAACTAGACATTTTTACAAACTATGGACTTTACCACATAAGGAAGATGAGGTACTTTTGCTAAATACAGGAACCACATGGCCATCATGGTCTAGCTACTGTTTCAATATCTGCCCATAATCCAGATAGAAATGGCTTGAAATGCTTGATTTAAATTGTGGGTCTGGGCTTAGTGATAATAAAAAAATCTTAAAGCCAGTGTGGGACACTTCACAGACTACAATACTCTTTTGATTCTCCACTGTTTTTTTCCAGCTAAAGTGATGCTTTTTTATTAATTCCTCTGGGACAGGAGGTGTTGACATCACTCTGTCAGCATACTGATTGTAGTTCACAGGCTTCATATCTTGATGTTGCTTCTGTAAGCTTTGTTCCACTGTGTTTCAAGATGCTTTGAAGTATCTGCCACAGATACCAGATTATTACTGTTTTTCTGTTTGCTGTCACAGCTTGAAAATGAAATTCATAGAAAGACAAGTTAATTATATGTTTCCAAACAAACATCTGCTTTTCAGTGGCAAACAGAAGGTCAATGTGCATGCAGGAAGGACATATAGAATTATTTGTCTCTTCTTCCTCTTTTTGCTTTAAAAGAACTTTTCTTTTCCATCAGTTTCCCAGGGCAGTTAGCCAGCACTGTTCCTAAAGCTGCCTTTTGCAGCTGAAGTCATCTGCTAAATCCTCCTACATCAGCATGACAACCTCAAAAGGGAACCACATCGACTTCTTCAAAATGTTAATTAAAGTTGACAAAGGCCAAAGCCTGAGTATGCTGATGCAAAATGGTAAAGCTTTCAATGCAAAAGAACTTGGGCAGCTGGGACCTGCACGTTTTAAAGTCTGTCCAGACTGGAGAAAGTCAGTGAGTTTTGCAACACTTTTTCTGTACCTGCTGATTCCCACTCTGAAACTTCCAGGCATGGATCAGAGGGATGAACAACAGACGAGCCTCCTTCAGGGAGAAAGAAGAAAGCTAGTTACCAGAAAACACCTACTTGCTTGCTGTGAGGTATGTAGGCTGAGGTCAAATCTAAGTTCAGACAAATGCTATCCTAAAAAAAATAATATGTTGACAAAAGACAAAATGAAGGTGAGCAAGCATCAGAGTTTGGGAAGAGATAACTATGTATATATAAATATATAAACCCCTGGCAAACATGTAGTGCCTTCAGCAGGAATGGAGAACTGCTTTCAGTTTAGTTAGGACTAAGGCTGAACTCAATGATCTTGAAGGTCTCTTCCAGCCAAAACTATTCTATGATTCTATGAGAGCAAATTGGAACTTAGCTGTGTGTGCCTAAGATAGCTAGACATCCATCTAAGCTCTAAGAGCGGTAGGCAGGACACAGATGAGCAGGTGTGTGTGTGTTTAACACTTTTCTGCCTGCTCTGTCTGTGAGCAAATGAACAACACCTCCACCTGGCAGAAGCTGCTCCAATCAGCTGCTGGTTGCAGACATGCAGTGAGGAGAGCATCATGCAGCCACTAGAGACAGATGGGTTTTGCACCCTCCTGTGGAGGAGGCAATGGAGAAACCACCCCACAGGAATCTGCCAGCGTCCCCAGGCTGCAGGGAGCACATATGACAAATTATGGTCTGGGGTAGGGGACACATGATCCTGGTGATTCAGGTGAACTTAGTGTGAACCACAGACCTCCAGCAGGAACCTGTCCATTCAGGTCTGCCCGAGAGAAAGGTGGCACATAATGAAAAAAAGAATGAAACAAATCAGTGCATCCCTTCAACAGGACAACCTTCAGATTTACTTCACAAGGAAAAGCTCTATAGGAAAATACATGACTTAATTTTCAAAGAAAAATACTGTATACGTATGTACCAGAAAAAAAATTCTAATTTAAAAAAGAAAGCATTTGACATTTAGGGGAAGCCTGTACAACCTTAATTATTTCACTGTATACCTACAAATTATGACACACTTTTATTATATGCTGTTTTTTCTTAACCTCCCTTCCATTCAGCACAAGATTCTCATGCAGCTAGCAACTATTTAATATTTGCTTTCTTCTTGTTTTTCAGCAGGCAGCTCACCAAATATCATTTATCACACTCTATAAACTCTTCTGAAGTTGGAATTAGCCTCTATAGAGTTTTCTGCCTTCTCCCACTATGGTATCTAAGTGCTTCTTAGACCCAAATGAATTTCTTCAGCATCCCTGCAAGGTAGGAGGGAGTAGTTATCTGATGTTCAAAATAGAGAACCAGGATGTGGGAATTAGTTTCCTAGGAGGATTTAGGATGTAATATGTAGCATCTACTTTTTAAATACCCTGCCATTTAGTGCCTAGTCTACTGCAAACAGAGCAAAGAACATCATTAACTAAACAAGGAAAAATATTGTCAAGGGGGACAGAGTCAGCACTGTTTTTCCAAGAGTGGGAGACTTCCATTCCTCTCAAGTTTCACAGCCAAGGACCTACCTCTGGGATTAAATGAGAGAGCACTGGGATGATGAAGTCATTGTCATTCTTCCTGTGCTGTGTAGTCTGTAGGTAATAGCTTTTATCTACTTTACAGAAAATAGATTCAAATCCTTCTTCTGCATAACTAGATTTAATTTGGATCAATCCTAATTGAATATGACAGTACTGAAATTGAAAACAAATATATAATGTCATAACACCACCAGATCCGCTGTACTTGTAGGTTGATGTGAGATAGGGTTTCAGAGGGTGTTTCTTTTCTCTTCACTCCCCCACTGCTCTCCTACTGCTCTATTCTTGATGTGGAGCTGGGACCCGACTGTGAATTTTTTGCTAGGAAATGGTTGTCCTTCTGCCCTCAAAAGCATGGGATTTTTAAAATGATCAGAGACGTTTTCTGGATTTCCCACACTGTGGATTCAGAAGAGGCGAGCCCTGTACTCTGACTGTGCAGCAGCACTGCATCAACTATATGTGGAAAAATAGAAGGTTGAAGTCAGGAGCCAGCAGGTTTGGGCAGTGCAGCACTGGACTGGGGCCACAGCACAGGGCATCTAACTAGCATTACTGATAGTTCAGCATCACAGCAGAATATATATTTATTTTCAGCAGATGTTTCTTAATATGATATTTGTATATTGTCCATGATTAATTTGAGCTGTCAGTCTTTCCCTATGAAGCTCACTTTATAGAAGTACCTCTTCTTAAGGTCAGGAGCCACAAACTAAATTTCCTGTCTCCTTGGTGCTCAGCCTCATTATCCAGAACCTCTCCCTTTTTATTAGAAATTTTGGATCAGAGTTGAGCCTGGTTTACAAACCCAGCTGAGGCTAACCTATGGAGGAGGACTCATGCAACTCAGAGGTGTCAAGTTATGGGTGGTTCTCTATATAAACATAGCAAAAAGTAGTCTAGCTAAGCATATCAGCTGGATTCTATTCCTCTAGACGTCTTCCTGGACATTCCCTTTATGGATGTAGACCAGAGAGTTTAAAGAGTATTTACTAACCCCGAATGACCACACCATACTTCTTATGATCTGATTTTTCAACATATTTGGTATTATATATTAAAGGCTCCAATTGACTTCACTTGAGCCTGATGTGTAAATCTGGAGTAACCATGGTGAAATGAGCAGAGTTACAGGTGGAGCTGAGAACAAGCAATTGGGAGTCTAATGCAAATTCTCACAAAAAATTCCATCTGATGACTTTGGGCACAAGAATAAATGTGTGAAAAGCCAAGGGAAGTGTTTGTCTATCACCCCATGGTGCCACACCTGGCTGATTCTGACCACTGTTTGATCAGGAATTGTTGTCTCCTCAGACCTGAAGTTCATGTGATAACGGTACCAAGCGAAGCCAGGTTAGTAAAGTCTACTCTGTAAATTAGCTTATTTTGGTTGAAACAAATTAAGGTGCAGTTTACACAACAAGCAGAAAACAATCAGTTCAGCCACCAAGTCTGATGGCCAGTGATTTCCCATAGAGGAAGAGTGATAAGCGAGGTGAGGGAGAAGTGGCTCTTCCAATTCTCCCACCATCAGAGCTGGGTTCAGATCAGAGCAGCTGCTGACAGCTAGATCACCCACTGTCTTTTGCAGAAAGATCTATGCATTAAGATCCATAGCTAGGTTCCTAAGGCTACCAATTAGGCAATGTGGGGGATTTTTTCTTTTTTAATTTTTTATTATTTTTTTTAATCCAATGATTATACTTAAGTTATTGAATAAGAGAAAATCCATATCTTCCTATGTCATTTTTATGCCTGTATTTTGTTACCATTGAAATGTTCAGAGAGCTAATGTGGCGGGTTAGCAGCCCAAATGAAATTAATCTACAAACTGAGATAGTAGCTTGAGGTTGACAAGAAATTCTTCCCAGCTGGAAACCTCTTAGGAAGAGCTTCACAGCTCACTTGGTCAGCTGTATGCCCAATTAAGCACCACTGATTGATGTCAGTACAGGCTTATCAATCACTAAAGTCTCAAAGTCTGTGAAGAGATTAGGAGCGGTACAATTTAGTATGGAAAATAAAATCCTTGGGGGGTTTTCTACATCTTTCAGTCTCTTTGTTTTGTAGTGAAATTTTAATAGGAGTTGAAGGAAAAAAAATGGAGAAGGAGCAAGAGTGAACTTCTCTTTTCTCACCTGATTCCCTCTCTAACTCTGTAGAAAAGTGTTAGCACAACCAGATTATCAGAGCAACTGCTCTGTAATTGCAACTTGTCCTGTAGTAAAGACATTATACTTTGGTATGAAATGTATGCCCTCCTTTTGTTACCACAGACAGGTGTGAATGTAACCTTGCCCTGATTTCACGTGGCAGGAGATGAAGGCAGGAAATGCTGCTGTGATGTTTTAGCTGTTTTACTTGGCCATAATGACTAAAACTAACATAAAACCCCACTGTCTACTGATTGAAAATGATGATGATTCTTTTTCTAATGCTCTCCTAGATAAGCTGTCAATTACTTTGGCTTCTGTCAGCAATAAATTAAGACCATTTTATTTCCTAAATAAGAAACTTTCATGCTTTAGTACAAGCTATATTGATGATCACTTTACTGTTTGCAAAGTATAATTTAAATAGAAAGCTAAAATGAAAAGAAACCAAAACCCAAATATTTCACAAATACTAAACAAAATCTTCCTTCTGCTTTTTTACTGTTTACACTCCTACTCTCACATTCCTCAGACATCCAGCTGGAAGTAAAAACCCCAAAAAAGTTCAAATAACAAGAGATTCTAAATATATGGCACTGAAACATTAATTGCCTGTTTAGAAAAGCTTAAAACTCCCTAAGCTATCTCTCAGTTTTCTGCTTGGAAAGGATAGGAACCTGGGACTCTCCATTTGCATGCCTGCAATATGGACTGTTAATTTCAGAACATGAATAGAAACATGAACTCCTAAGGTGCAGATGTCAGGTGAATGCCATTCTGTATCAGTGACAACAGCTTCTTTGGGAAAATTAAGCTGTGTTCCATGTCAGCAAGCAGAATGACCACTGAGCCATTACTGGGTTACAAAAGCTAGTCAGGCTTTCTAGCCAGAATCGCATTTAATAACAGAGAAAACACGCTGATTGAAAGGGAGTGAATCCTGATGCCAGCAACTGATTCTGCATATTATAAATATCTTTGCAATCACTGCTTAGGCAACATTTCCTTATCTACAAAGCATCCACTCTGTGTACTGGCACAGCTGCATATTTTTGAAGCTCAACAACATATCATTTTATCATTCTGAGACCAAAACAAGTAGGAGTTACTAAAAAAAAAAACCCTCAACTTGCTGAAATTAAGTCCGATAGAAATGGATGGAACTGAACTGGTGTAAGTCTTCTATACGGAGTAACTTCCTAATGCCATTCTTAGTTTCAGTCTGAATTTTATGCTTCAGAATATTTTCATCAATATCAGTGTACTCAAAATTGAAATGATTTTCAATTTAAGTCATCTGGGAGGGAAGAAATCTTAACAAATGTCAGATCTCTCAAGGTGAATATGAAGCATGTTTTAAAAATCAGTCTAGAAAAGCTGAATAGATGAGCACCCTGAAGCACCTACCCATTCCTATTGACTTTACCATTACTTCTAAATGTACTTTCTTTCCATGAAGGAGGTAGGCTCTGTGAGCATTAAAGTGAATAGCATAAGAAGATGCAGGTACCTGTCATCATTCTCCTATTTCCATTTAAAATGTGGAAGTCCGTCCGTTTCAAGAACTGAAACACAGTGTCACCATTTGAAGCATGTTTCTTCTATGCTCGATATCTCACAGTGACAGCATCTGGCCCAATGGTTTTGATTATAAGGCAAAGAGATTTCTCTCCTTCACAGCACACAGAGAACAGAAGAACTGAACTGACTGTCCTCGAGTTTTCACAACAATAATCATATCAGAAAGTTTTGACCAGATTTTTCAAAGCAGTCTCTCATGATTGTGCTTCTAACCTCAACTCCAAATGAGCTCACCTTGGGAAACTGTGAACAAGTGAACAATAGAAGTTAAAATTCATATGACTGCCTGATAAAGTAATGCATGATTGCCATGAAAAAACAGCCAGTATGAGCATTCATTTGATGTAATTTAGATATACTGTAAAAGTATTTTTTAAAGGCTCCTTTTTCTACATAAATGTCTTTCTACCGAGAAAGACTTAAACATGTAGCTTCAAGTATAACACTACATTTTGCTTCAGCTATACTTACTATATGCAGAGGTTCTTGAAATTTTTAAAATATGCACATATAGCTTCTGGTATGGATTGCACAAGTATGTTTGATATTTGAAAAGTTCTTCCAAACAGACACACATTTGATAAAATACATTTTAAAAAGATAATGAAATTAAAAATATTCTTAGGAACTATTTGCCCAGTTTTCAAAGTTCTTCTCCTTAGGCAGTAAAAAGTCATTTAGCTCTTCATCATGAGGACAATGTAGCATTTCTATGGATAACAGTACTTTTCAGTTTTTTAGGACTAAATCACTTGTTGTACTGAAGGGATTATTCATCATAAATGAAACATAACCATAATCTCACCTATTTTTTTATTGCTTATCGTTGATTTAGACGTTCAGACAAAAAAAAATTGAACAGCTCTTGGGTAACTTGTTTAGAAAAGTGTAGAAAACATCTAATTAGTAGATGGGTATCTGGAGAAAAGCCTGGAATCATCTGCTTTTGGTGTCTGGTCAGCTCTAGGTATGCGTAGGAAGCTGTAGTAATGATACTGCATAATTACACCTGGAAAAAGGTCAAACACATGTATTTACATATGGGAAACAACACAGCAAATTGAAGGCATGTTTTGTGCCCACCGGGAATGTCCCCAGCCTGAGGAGCACATCTGCAGTGCTCTGCCCGGGTCTGTCTTTCAGAGCAGGGTTATTTTTGCCTGTTCTCTGTCAAAAAAATGTAGAAATGTACATTCATTCCTGTATAGGGAACCAAAATTTTTGCTTTCATATAATAAAAACCTATGTAGAGATGTGCTATTAATCTTTGCCTACCATTCAGTATCTCTTTAAAAACTGTCTGAGAAGAAAGAAAAAGACCAAGAGACTTTGCCTTTTGCTTCTAGATGACTATACAAATTATGGGAAGCATTTGAATTTCAGTCACTTGGGCATTAATCTGGAAAAACTTCACTGCCTAATGGAATTACACTGGATTTATATCAGCATAATTGAGTGGAATCTAGTCTTGTGCATTATAATGCAGGCTGATTTTTTTTTTCATAAGTCATAAATTAGAGTTCATCCAAATTACACTGTAACAGAATACTGAGTATTTTCTCTTCCTGAAAAGAATTAGTGGCAGGTAAACTTGCATATGCTGCAAATCAGTAACAGTTCAAGAAAGTCATCCCATGTCTTTTCAGTAAATATTTGGAACCAGTTGGTAACTTTAACACCAAGTGAAACATGCCCAAGTATGTGAAAATGGGTGAAAATACTAGAATATACTGAACAGAATTATTAGACTCTCCATCATCATGCCCACAGGTTGGTTTATTAAATTTTGCATATGTTTGTTATGTAGCATTTAGCTGGAATATTTATTTAAGAAGTGCTGAGAATGGGGTCCATATTGCAATAGCCACTTAACCCTCACAGTATCGTACAGAAGTAAGACAAAGGTGGAGTGGGGGGAGGAAAAAGGAAAGAAATTATTTCCACATGGAGTGTCAAATGTTAAAACCACAAATGTTTGAACTTCACTTGTTATATTTTAAGGACATATTAAATACCCTGACTGAATCCTTCACAGTCTTACATGTGTAAATTATTGAGTGAACCTTTAATTATTAAAGAACAGCACCTAGTAAGTGCTCAAGACAAAATAATATATGCACACAAGGCACATGTACAAGGAAACATAAGAAATACACAGGCACACAG
This sequence comes from Brachypteracias leptosomus, assembly GCA_013401335.1. Lineage (NCBI taxonomy): Eukaryota > Metazoa > Chordata > Aves > Coraciiformes > Brachypteraciidae > Brachypteracias > Brachypteracias leptosomus. The sequence continues at coordinate 46,113 of VYZX01034334.1, forward strand.
AAATCATTACTTTCACTTGTTGTACGAGTGTTGGGTATTGGTCAATTATTGTGCATGTTCAAATAATTTTGTTAAAAGATGACTCTACATCTTCCAGGACAAGCACAATAAAGATATTTCTGCTCAGGCTTTAGATTTTCTCTGAGGATTTTTTATGGAAATATTAACTATATCTAACTGAAATCATCAATATGTTATAAAATATTCATTATTCAGTGAGGTGTGGCTTAGGCAGCCTGTTATTCACACAGGTGAATGAAACCTTAAGATCACATAAGTACACAAAAATGCAGAGGATCAGATCCTCAAACTTGCTATTTTTGTCAATTCCTTAAAATCAACATTTAAAGACAGCATCTGACAAGGCATTTGAACCATTTCACACATACTGATCTCAAATGTGTGAACAAGTAACACCTTGCTGAGAATGTATCTACTGAAGATTTTTTTTGTTTCCTGAGTCAAGGCATTAGCCAGTCTATGCTGCCCAGGAAGACTTTGAAAGTTAGTTGGAAAACAAAACATCCACGTCAAAACTTGGACTGACATGTTGTTAGCTTTGGATTAATTTTCAGCTTCTGTTTCTTTCAACACAAAGTTAAAAGACAATCCAGAAAGTTTTCCCATCAGTTCCGGTTAGTAGCATAAATAGTAGGAACAGTCTTGATTCAAGCTACATCAACAGATATATTCCTAAGAGCACAGAGGAGCAGAAGAGGCAACACTACCTATCTCAAAATAGGGAAAAATCCATGGTTTTGTACTTAACTATACCTTTTTGTACAAACATATTCTAGTATACTTTACTACATCTAGAATGATACCTATATGTTAGCCTTCAGTATCTAAACTTACAGAAGTGTTTTACAGTGCAAATTGTTGGCTGAATTAATTGCACTGAACATTTGAATGTGCAATTAGTTGTCTGGCAAACTCCAGTCACAGAACTGCATGCATGAAATCCTAAGGAAACTACTTAAGCCCTCTCAGAAGAAAACCCTAGCCCAAGGCTATTTCACACTACCCATCATCTCTGACATCAAAGGTGCAGGAGCTCTGTGTGCCCACATCATCCAGAAACTGTGAAGAAGTCATTTATGCAAGGAGTACGTTGCACTTCCTGGAAGCTCATGCAAAACCTTAAAAATGCAAAACTTGCACCATATAGCAACTGAAAACAGTCTTTATTTGTCCATAGTAAGACTTAATGTATTACAACACATTAAAAAATGTTTTGAGAGTCTTGTCAAACAAAGCAGCTTCCAAATGGCGTCTACAGCAGATGAACCTTTCTGAAGGTGCTCTACCTTCAGTTTCATCTTACTTGGAAAGACTGAAATCAGTCAGAGTGTGACCAGAGGTCTCTTCCACGTGTGCATTCACACACGCAAACATGCATACAGAGTGATCATTTCAAAATATCATATAGGTGGCAGGGGTGAAGATAAATCATTCTACCACAGTTGGCTCTGCATCAAGGATTGCAGTCTGAAACACACACATGAGTAATCTCCATCTCCCAAAATGCAGGACATACATGTTTATTAAAAAGCTTGTTTCCTAATAATCATTTCCTACACACCAGTGCAATGACTGTCGTTTATACATAATTAGTAAAAGAAAATAAATATCTTTCATATGCATATTATCTTTTTGACACTAACTAGGAGTACATTAAAAATATTCTCATTTCTAGTTGATGATACACTATTTCAGATGCAGCTGTTGGAGCTCATGTGTCTGTCCTAGGCTCTTCAATAGTGCTCATTTCTGCAGCTTGCATCACAAGTTCATCTGTTGTGAATCAAAGTGATTTAATTTTTGAAAATACTGCTCTGTATAACTGGATACTGGTGATCCTGTTTAATCAGTGTCCAAATGTTACAGACATAGGATAAATTCTATAAGGCTTTCTAAATGTTATGATTTGATGAGGGATTTCATTCCTGAGCAAGAGCTGTATCAGCAGGCTGCTAGTAGCTTTGTTAATCTTCTATATTCTGATACAGTTCAGGAATCATCTTGGATTTAGAAAAAGAACACCAACTCTTTGCCACCTCAAGCCTAATCTATCTGTTTGTCTGTTTTACTAAAGTCCTTTTGTACCTTTTTTTGAGTTCTTCCTTTGTGCTTATCCATGTAGCCAACACATACATAATCTAGGGAATCTATTTCCAATAGCCCACAAAAATCTGTATGCTTTTTGATTGATCTATCATATTCAGAGTAATCCCAAATGAAATTATATGTCAATGATCCTTTTGAAGATTTGAGCTATAAATTATATTGATTTGGGTCATGAAGATAGAGCATAGGTAAATCAATAGGAAATAACAATTTTCTTATTTTATATTGCAACAAATTAAATTAAAATGTCTGCCTCACTCATCAAAATTCAGTCCTTCTACCTCTCCTTCCCTTACTTCTGTAAAACACTTATTTACACATCATATCTTTTCCCCTGCTATCAGCCCTTGTCCCTCAGTGATTATACCACGACTGAATACAAAGCTTCACCTCCACAAACAAACTTTGGCTCTGCTGAAGGCTCCATGGAGACATTTCTGACCCTATATCCACCTTTCTGAGATCTGTCACCCCCCTTCACTTTGATTAAGCAGGACTCAGGACAGATGATTGCTAGGTTAAAGGGATTTGGTACAGACATCTGCTTTCAGAAACCATAGGTTCCATGACTGACTTCATTCACATAGACAGAACTGGTGTCTTGCTTAGCTACAGGAATCTCCTGATGCTCAACCACTGACGCAATGGTTAGTGGGGCTGCTGACCCATCAGCAACGTCAGGTATCTTACTTGTTCTTATTCTTTTTCTATGACATTTCATTCTGTGTGAAATCTACAAAAGACTGTATAAATATATGGATTACAAAGATTTGCACCAGAGTTAAAAAGAAATGCTAGATAAGTATTTAAATGCCTGGAAGAAAAATTCTAAAGTCTTTTTCCTGGTCCTGTTAAATAGTTCTGATAATAAATCAATTTAGAATGTGAGGCACTTGCATTCATATTGAGCTTCACCTGGTTAGGTAACATAAACATTTGAAGCACTGTAGCAATGTATCACTAAGCAATATAGCTGTGCTCATTCAAAACTATCTGTAAATGCATATGCTGTTGACTCACCTCCTGGACAGTATTTCATAGCTACACTGTAACTACAAGCCAATTTTAATAGCACTTCTGGGAGCTACAGGAAGTATTTAACAGGTAGATTTCTCTATGTAGTATTTATGATATTGTTTTGAAGCCCAGTGTTAGTGCTCTGAGAGATCTCCAGGACACATCAGGTCTGACCTGAGGCAATTAAATGAATCAAGAATTGCAGTTGCCTGTAATGTGGCAAAGTAAACAGCTCATCTTGCACCATCCTGCCTGTCTGTTCTAGACACAAACCAATCACCTCATTGGTACAGAGATCCTTGAGTTGCTTAAAATGCCATTTCTAAGGTTCTGGTCATCTGGTCAGCTCCAAACCATGTTCCTGCTAGGAATAATTTTAGTGTAAACACTCCATGTGAAATTGCAGCTAACACATGCACACTGCATAACAATTCCAAATCCAGCTAATGCCATTACAAAGTACAGCTATTTCAGTTTGTCTAAGAGGAAATGCCATCATACAAATGAACCACCAGTGGTAACTAATAAGACTTTTGTTAATTATATTCTGTTTTGGATATAACTTACAGTGTCCCTACCACAAATGGAAGTTTGCTTAACAGCCTGAAGTGCCAGGACCTGGGCTGTGGGACCCAAGTTGGAGTTGACCTATGGATGAGTCCCAACCCAGCAGTATATTTTGTTCCCCAAGTGGTTTCAGGCCCCAGAGGCAGAACCAGGCCCACCTGTGTGAGGCCTCCCCTTCCCCTAGGTGATCATGGTTTGGGTGGTGGGCAAGGACAGGACTATATCAGTCAGGAACTGATCAGTTGGAAGAAAGCTCCTGTTGGGGCTGGTTGGAGGAGCTTCTTGTTAGGACTGGTTGCAGCTTGCTGAGCTCTCTCTCAGGGGTGTGTTCTCCTTTGGTTGACTCAAGATGGAGAAGAGCAAAAAGATGAAGGTATGCTGAGGGGATGTTGTGGAGTTTGGTGTTGGCCTGTGGAAGAAGAGAGCTAGCAGCACACAACCAGACCTGCAGTGAAAATCACCATACTTTACTAAATGTCCTGCTGCAAAAGCACCTTTATGACTTCTGAGTATTCCAACAGCTTATTGAGCAATAATTTTTTATTTATTTATTTTTTTTAATACTAAGTCACTTCTTTTGCAGTCATTTGAAGTCTTGAGTTGGAGCAATACATACAGATGGTTTATACAGAGAAGGATTTCTGTTTCTAACCTATTATCAGCAAATGTGCATTTCAAAAACTTTATCCATTAACCCAATTATGTATGCAAGATTATGCCCTGTAACAAGCGTAACATACCCCAAATATTTTCTTTTCGTTATTCCATTTCTGGTTCCAAGGAAAAAATCAAAGCCATTGAATTAGTTTAATTTGTAGCCATTCATAAAAATATGGACACATTACGAATCTGAGTCTACAGACTATTTTTGGCATGTGTGTGTTCTATCAGCCATTACAAAGAATAAGACCATTTTAAGAAGATTGAATGAAGTTGTTGTTGTCTTTTGGGGAGAATTTTTATACTTTGAATTTCCTTCAGATTGAAGTCAGCCTGTTTTCAAATTTTTTATGCAGAATAAATTGAAATCAGGCATAAGAAACTGTACTTCCACCAAAATACATTTTAGACAGGTCAAAGAGAATTTTTGACTTAAAGCGTACGAATCAAGCTTCCTGCCATTCTCAAAGCAATAGAATAATTGCACTGCTATGAGTGTTTGGAAAGGAAACATCAGCACAAGGTTCAGCAAGCAGAGGAGTTCCTACTTTCTTGCTGTAACTGTTTACTTTCACTTTTTATATTTCATGTGCTTTAGTACTAATATGTGTCTCAACAAAGTGAACTCTGAAAAAAGGACTTTTCATAAACTCTGCTTTCTTCCCAAGGCTTGTGAAGAAACTTGGAACTCCAAGTCATGAAGCTAACATTAGAGATGGCTTTAGCAAAGATTTCTAATATAGCAAAACATCTGCTGACTTAAATGTAGCAGTCACCACTAGCAGTGGCCAACAGCCTTTTTTGGGGAAAGACGAGAAGAGACTCTTTCTGTACCATACGAGATTGAAAATAGATGAACTAGTACACAATGATGGTTCCGAGAGAACTTCAAGATACTATAAATATCTTGTCCATTTCATTCTCTTCTTGGACTAGCATGAGATAGATTAGACAAAAAGACAGCAATATAAAAGATGTGGCATTCTGGGACCATTTGACTTCAAGAGAAACATGGTCATTGCAGTCACCATTAGTAACAAATGACTTGGACTTGTTATGCTGAAAATTATCTTTCAGATATGATCTCAGGAAAATGTGAATGTTTTCTGACACTGATATTCTTCATAGATTATAAGATTTCATAGTCCTGGCCAAGTGTTGTGAACACACTCTTTGTCTTCCAGTATCTCTCATAGACAGCTGTTTTCAGTCTTCATCAGCCCTTGTCATAGCCAAGGCAGACCAAGGGGCTTTCTATGCAAGTCTTCTGCCTCTCAGAGATCCATCCTCATCTTCCTGCATGAGATGCTGAAGATTTTTTCTCTTTGCTGCCTCTGACACTGCCAATGTTGAAGGACAAAGCTGTACTATTGCTCAGAAATATCCTGCAACCTAATTCTGGTGGAATAAAGGACACAGTATCAGTGTGATGCTCCACCTATGTATCTTCTTATTGGAGTTAACTGACCAAGACAGATTGCTGGGTTAATGTTGCAGTATTTCTTTCAGTGCCCAAGGTAGCTTCGATATACTTTCAAGGCACTGCATTATGTTGTGTAGATGTGTCCAAAGACAAAATCCAAGAAAATATGAGAGAAAAAATCATGAGGGATGAAGGAGCATTTTGCTTCCAAATGCCATGATCAATATCACTCCACATAACAAGGAGCAAGAAATATAGTGTTTCGTTGTCAAACCCACCACACTTTTCAGATATATAAATGACTGTGTCAGTCAATAAAACTGCAAAGAGAGGCAGTTTGGGAGGAAATATTTCAAACCAGTTGAATCAGGTTGAGAAGTCATATGACCTTCAGAAAAGTTTTTAGAAATAGATTTTAATATCTATAAGAAAACAAACTTTTATTATGTAGATTCTGTAGACTTCTACAGAAAATAAAAGTTTACAAGTCAAGAAGTTCCTTTTTCCCTTGGAACTAACAACAGAATGTGACAATTGGGATTTCTTGAAAAAGTAACTAAATTTTTTTTTCATCTCCTTTCTATTTTTCACTTTAAGTAGAAAGAAAATAGGTCTTCATACAGAACAATTTTTAGTGAGAAATAAGCAATAGATAGAAAAGGCATTTCATTTCCCCAAACTATGTGTTATGGGGAAAGATCATTCGAACTGAGTTTTAAAATGTTATAATCTGTCAAAGAATTTATGGCTCAATATCGCAAATTCTTACTCATTCTAACAATCCTATCTGCTTTCTCAAGTGAATATAGATTAGCAGGACATGAGATTTTACAGACAGAGAAGGAGACTTTTAACTCCTGAAAATGAGAACGGCCATAAAGGAGCTCATATTTTTTTACTAGCATTATGCAGGGTACAATCAGGCCTAGAATACTGTGTTCAGGTTAATGACAAGAAGAACATTGAAGTACTGTAGTATGTTCAAAGCGAACAAAGCAACGAAACTGGTGAAGGGTCTAGAGAACAAGCGTTATGAGGAGCGGCTNCTTTTCTAACATGGTCGTGTGTAATTTAGTAAAGATCTGGAGAGAAACTTTTTTCTTCCTGAAGATTTTGTCACTCTAATTGTAAATACCACTTGATTTCATGTAGCACTTAGTATTTTCGAGGTATTCATTTTCATACAATAATGAGTCAGATTGTGGCAGGGTAATGTCTGCATTAGAGCAGCTATTATGCAGTAAATTACAGGTTACATATATTCTTGGATAATATAGACTCCCCCCCAAATCCCCCCTGCTCCTTTTTAACATTATTTCAATCCATCTGAAATCCATTTGTAACCTACTTTGGAATCCATTATTTCCATCGATTCATCAGCTAGAGAACTTTATCATATATTTCATAAAAAGATTAACTTTCCTTAGAGTTCCTTTCCATCTTAATACTATGGAAACCTCAATAAAGACCAAGCCGCATTACTTGTATTGTAGAAAGCAATCTACTGTGGGCAATAGCAACACCTACGCTCATTATCCAGTGCCCATAAACAGTGAAGGAACTCATTCCACTTTTCAAACATTCTCTGATTTGTTGACAATTTAATCCTAAAATAAATTTTCTCATACTTTCTCCAGGCTATAAAGAGCTTTGCCTGCAATTAATTATTCTCTTGCAATATGGCCACAGTTATTTCTCTTGGTCTGTTGTTTCTACCTGTGATTCTTCACAATGGTTTCAGGCCATTAAAGGAAACTTTGCCTCCAGCAAGGATGGTGAGGAACTTATAAATGGCTGTTCTTTGATCCATAAAGCCTGCAGGCAAAAAGTGCTGGTCAAATGCATCATTCATAGTCTACATGCCAATAAAAAGAAAAATGAACAAAGGGGTAGAACAGACTTATAGCTATAAAGGAAAATGTAACAAAAGTTTCAGCACAGATTACCAGCCTGTAAGTAACAGAATTAACTGTCTGAAAAGACCCTTCTGTGCAGTCATCATAAGTAACTTCTGACACTAATTTGAGGTGTGAGTCTTAATAGGATCGTGATCTGAAATAATTTCTACTTTCCTAAAACTAATACTGCTTACACGTTACCTATCAATTTTTTTTTCTTAACTATTAGTGTGTTCTTATATCCCTGATTAATTGTGAATTTACAGGTCAAGTATATCAAATTAACTGCAAACCATGTGGCCAAAACTTACACCTGACATTCTGTTATTCCTTTGATGATTCCAGGATATAAATGTTTTCTCTATGGGTCCATAAAATATTTTTAGACCAGTTTCTCTGCAATATTACTAATTTATCATTCTGGCCACAGAAATTATATCCATTAATCAGGACTTAGATTCATTCCGTGGTAGTAGCAAAGTGTCCATGCATATTCAGTCATCTTGAATATTCTGAACACAAATGTTTCTTTTGGCCACACTGATTTTAGCATGAATTAAACTCAGTTCACGATGTGTTCATGACCTCTATGATCATACAATCATAGAATGTATTGGGGTGGAAGGGACTTCCAAAGGTCATCTAGTCCAATCCCCCTACAATAAGCAGGGACATTTCTAACTAGGTCAGGTTGCTCAGAACCCCATCAAGCCTGACCTTGAATGTCTCCACGGATGGGGCCTCCACCACCTCTCTGGGCAACCTGTTCCAGTGTTCAACCACCCTCATATTGAAGAACTTTTCCCTAATGTCTAACCTAAATCTACTCTTTTCTAGCTTAAAACTGTTACCCCTCATCCTGTCACTACAAACCCTTGGAAGCAGATCCTCCCCTGCCTTCCTATAAACCCATTTCAGGAACTGGATGATCTCTAGGATTAATTCTAGGAGTGATGTATGTCTAGTTTGTTTCTGAAACAATTGGCTAATCAATTGTAGTTTCATAAAGCAATGCACAGCTTGCACTAAGTGTTTATATAGTGGTACTATGAAGACATACATACATATCATGCAGTGAGGGGTATGCCAGTAAGAAATAGCCTGCTGGTCCCCTGAGAAGAGTAAGTTATAAAGCCATGGGAGAAGAATCAGTTAAAAAAACAGGACTAGTGCTGAACATAGAGAGGGAGGTAAGCGTGGGAGCTTTAAAGTGCATTGTATAACATGATGCTCTGGAATGTTTTCATGGTGAAGAGGGAAGGAGAGAAGTTACTGAGGGCGTCTAGGCAAAATGGATGGAATAAAAGGAGGTGTAATAAAGCCAATGCAATGTGAGATATGGAGTAGCTTTTAGGAGGCTCAAAGAAGAATTTGGCACTCGTCTGTTATTGTTCTTTAGTAGGAGATATCTCTCTTTTTTTTAATGCTCTCTTTTTTATTACATTGAAAGTAACCTCACCTCGTATAAGGTTTCTGGATAAGTTACATACATACATATGGGTTTCTGAATATGTTCTATTTTTCACTCCAGAAATGTCCACATAAAAAGTAAGCTTGGGCCACTTGTCTGGAATTTCCAGATGTCCAGCAGCTCTGATGAAGGAGTAGCTTTGGCCAGGCTCCAGACATCTGGGCATACCAAATGAACAGACACTGCACATGCAGAAATGCATAGCACAAATTCTTTGGAGTTTATTGTGTCCTAAATGCATTGAACTCACTGTAAAGTGTTGTTCTGGCACTTGGATGTTCACTTATGTTTAAGAATTACAAGGGGATATGAAAGCACTACTTCTATATTAACAAAATATGGCAGAGATTTTATGGAGGTAATGCTGGGAGTATATAAGTGTTTCAGGTAATATGTGGTCCTCTGCTGAAAAAGAAAAAAAAAAAAAAGATAAATCTGTCAATGCTGTAATTTACTATAATACTCCTAGTTAGAATGAATTGGATTTCTAAAGTATGGATGAGAAATGAGGACCGGTATCCTCCTTTTATTAAAGTCAGAGGACTAGCTGCAGCCCAAGGGACTTGTTGGAACTCTTACTAAAATTAAAAAAAAAAATTATTCTTTTTTTTAAGTGCTGGGCTGTTTCAGTGACAAAGAAGGAAGATAAGTGAGATGAAGAAGACCACACCTTCACTCACGATTGCCCTGAAAATCTGTATTCACCAATGTTATCAATATATCACACAGAAACTGCACCATTTTCAACCGCAAAGTAAAACATCTGAGAAGTGTTGACTTACTTGGTTGGGTGAAGAGTGGAGAGGATGAAGAACATGAGGGGACAAAGGCAGCAATCATTTGTCAGCACCTGGCATCTGCAAACCAGTAATATTTGACACCAAGAAGAGGAAAGGTGGAGAATCACATGGTGAGGCCCACCCTCAGGGAACAGATAAGATGAGCAGAGAGCAGGTTATTTGTAGGTAGCAGAAGGAAGCTGTGGAAAAGACAAGAAATCACTCAGTGAATGGGACAAAAAAACTACTCAGCCAAGCAGGAGAGTATGTGTTCTCAAGGCTCCAAAATGTTCTTGGCAGGCCTGGAACAAGCCACCTGTTTCTTTTTTTTCTTTCCCTCTCTCTTTTTTTTTTTTTTTTTTTTTAAACGTTGCCTTCCTATCCAACATTGGTGAGTTTTGTCAGCATAAGTGCTTATCCATGCTGTTTATTTTCAGTATACAACTTGCAGGACACATAATTTCTAGGAAGTTCCTTACAGAAACAGCTACACACATATATGCATATTTTATTGTAGCCTAGTTTGTTTTTAAAATACTCTATTTGCTAACCTAGGAATAGGCAGGGAAAACCTGGAACTTGTTTTTCAAAGTGCTGTTTACCTACCAGAGAGGCTACCTGGACTTTTGTCTTAAGATTATTTCAGGTTAGGGTCAGTCAGGACATGGTGGAGAGGTAAATACAGGCAGAAGATATCTCATGTGCCATTAGATAATTAGAATTGCTATTGTAATTTTGCTCCTTGGCTCCTTGTAGAAATATTCAGTGAAGCATGATATACAAATTCAGGGAAATTTTAGAAGATTCAATCTCATGTGAGAATTGCAAAGGAGAGTAAACTAAAATATTGCAACAAAAGAAAATATATTACTTGATCATGATGGCAACCTCTTCTGCCTTCCTCCATAGACTTATTTCATATGCATATTTTTCCAGACCAGTTCACAAGAGGATAATGGCTTTCCACTTCTCATGCTTTCTATTTAATAAACATGTTTGGGTTCCCAAAAAGCCTTCCAAGCAGAAAAAAGAATTTATAGAAAAACAATGTGTTTGAGATTGTGCCTCATGTCAGGAAAAGGCAGAATTCCTATACAAACAGTAGTGTGACCTTGACCACCAGCTGCCCCTGAGTTCAAAACCAGTTTTACCTGTGGTTTTAGGACATCTTTAATTTGCGCTGTCCTTGGTTGTGTAGTATAAACTGTTGTGAGAACTTGGGAGTTCCAGCCTGTGAAATGTCCATTTTATCTTCTTTTAGGGAGTGTTTATGTTCTGTCCCAGAACACAGGCTCTGGATAAGAAAATGTTCGTTAGCTTGCCAAGGAGACATGGCAGAACAAGAGGCAAAAACGTAGAGGGGCCAGGCCGTGCAAGCCCTATGGTGTGAGAAGCTGGAAGCCAGTTACCTTGAGTGACACAGCCCCTCAGCACTGCCCAAATTCCCCTAGGAGTCCCAGGGACACCTCAAGAAATGGGAGATGATGGTCATCTTGCAGTGCTGCAAGGACCAAACAGGGTAATGTCAAACTGCAGAAGTAATCAGTCCTCTTCTGCCCCTGAGCTGCCCCTGGGCCCCTTGCCACACATAGCTCAGGCATGGTCCCAAACTCCTCTGCACACAAATCCAGGAGGAGTCAAACAGACAGAAGCCAACCTGCCTGCTGGCTGGTCTGCTGCTTATTGTGGATGTTTTAATTTGGAGGGAGGTATGTACCCATCTGTATTTGCCATTACATCCAGTCCCAGCTAAGAGTATGTTCAAGATTTGCTCTAAACAGTGCAATAAATTAGCACAGATGTTTGATTCAAAACAATCTGTTTACTTGCCCACATGTGACTGTGTAAAGTTTACAGGAAATTAAAACATCTAAAAGTAGAAAGGGTATCAAGGAAGAAAACTAAATGTGCCACATGAGCCTGTGCTGGCCATATCCATCAGCTCTGAACCACACAGGGCTGTTCTCACTTCTGTCTTGTCACCTTTGCTACTCAGCTGCTCTCAAAGGTAGGGCTTGCCATCAAAATCAGAATATCTCCTCTCCTTTCTTCTGTGGGAACAGCAGAAACAGCCCTGGAGCCTGCCAGTCTGTGCCTGTCAGGCCCTGCTTCCCTACCACCAAAGCCATCCTGCCTGAAGGTGAAGGGCACATGTCAGCCTGTAGGCATCTGCTTTGTGTTGGGCTCTCACGAAAAAGTTAGCTGAGGCCTGAAGAGTCCTGTGATCACAGGACAGAGCCAAATCTGTCTTATTTGCCACTGCAACTCTTCAAGAAACCAAGTCATTATAAATTCTCAGCAAATCTCTACACTTCCATCATTTTGCATCATAGGCAAAAGTGATACAGGCGTGTGCTGGTGTTTGTGGGTCTCCTCTCCAGTCATAGGCATGCCTCCTGGGAGACATTCAGGCACTTGGTGCCTCCAGGTTAGATTCAGTATCTTTAATCCAGAGAAAAGTGTCTGCCTCCAGGGCCCTGGCATGGGCTGTGGAATGTTAGGAAGATACAAGACACTCCTAAGGTAGCCTGGGAGCTGGGAGCTTGGCAAGGAGGAGGCAAGAGAGCATGTTGAGGAAGGATACGGCACCTCTGTTGAGGGAACTTCAAGCAGTGCTGCTGACCTTAGACAACCAGTTAATTTCCAGTTTTAATTCTCAGGGCTATCTGGACTTCTCAAGCCAAGCTTCATTTCTCAGGCTTTATCTAGTTGATAACATTTATTCATGTAACAGAACATCCCCAGATTGGAAGGGTATGAAGGCAGTTTAAAGTCTGTTGTAGCTCTTGGGATCTGAGCTTTGAGTTTCATTTCCAATGGTAGGTTTCTCCACCCATGTTTTACAAGTCAGGCAATGTGATCTGTGAACTCCAATTCCTTACTGGAAGGAGACAGAGAAAAAGATGTTAAAAAGGTGATATTTTAGATATTGATTTTAGGGATGTATGGTCTACACTGGAACGGTAACTCTCTGCTCCCATCAAATATAGGGTACCTTAGAAAATAAACAAAGTAAAATGTAGGCCTTTGATCTAACAAAAATCTAGATGAGTAACATATTGTTTCTTCATTTTCCCTCTTTTCCCTTGACTAGAGTTGAATGACACTGGAATTTTGCTTCCTAAATTGCCTTTTTTTTTTTTCCTTCATTTTGTCTTCACCTATTGCTGATCAAACTGCTTTCTTCTGTTCTCTACCTTTAAAGTTTATTTTACTGTTCAGCTGTTTTTGGGAGTTGCCTTAGTACCCCACTCTGCACAGGCCAGGCATAAGCTTGGAGGCAAGGAAAATATATCAGTGTTTTTAAACTGGTATAATCATTGTGAAATTCAGCCTGGTGCTTCTGTTATTATAATAACTAATTTTCTACTAAATATCTAAAATGCACATAATGCTATTTAGACATCCATATGTTTTACTTGTATTGCATAAAACTTCTAATAATACTGCTAAGATATTACTGTGATGTGGACCATATAAGATAGAGACTGATTTACAAACAAGTAAAATGAGGGATGAGGTGCAGATGGCAAGCTGAGGGGATAAGTGATGTCATACTCCTATGAGACAGCATTTTAATAATCTATAAACAGCCCCTATACTGCATTCTAATTGTGTGTAACTTAAGCTTTTGCTTCAGTAGAACACATGCTTACAGTAAGCAACATGCACAAGATACTTAGGCTGAAGACCCACAGTGGTGGGTGTGTGAAGTGGACATCCTAATAATTAATGCAGGAGAAAGATAGGTTCAGCGAACAAGAGCACTGTTTTTTAACTGCAGGATACAAGTCACTTAGATTGTACATAGGACAAACTGAACCTCAAGTAATTTTCATTCATTTAAGCAGTTCAAGGAGACTAGTAAAGACATGTAAATACATGACATAATCATCTATGCTAAACTAGGCTAAACACAGGGACAGCACAATCTGTGCTATTAATATTAGACCCCACCCAAAGGAAAACACAGGTCAGTCCTCATTAAAAACAAAAAAACCCATGGTCAGTGGCAATCAGTGTAAGGGCAAGAGGTGGTTAAGGATGACCTCTTCTCTGTCTGAGACAGCAGTTCACCCCCACTGATATCTGAAAGAGATGAATCTACATGGCAGGAGGGAGCAGCAGTGGCAAAGCCTCTGCAGTGGTATCAGGGGACAACTTCGGCAGCTGGCCCAATTTGCATTCAAAGCAAAAGCATCTGAGTTCCTTTGTGCAGACACTGCACTGACAGAAACAGCAGCACATGGCTCCCTACAAATTCCTCTTTGGTTTTGCACATCTAGGGCAGGTGATGTCAGCCCTTACCTCTAGTGGATCACTTAACTCATGAGGAAAGTGACAAAAGTGCTAATGCAGAACAGGGTCATGAAACAACATTTCATGCACAAATTGCCTTTCAATGTTGAAACTGCATTATTCTAATTCTGAGACAATATTAGAAGACAAGAAAAGATCAACATTTCTTAAGGTAACAGTATTTTAAGCGAACTTCACTTTGGAGTTCTGAAGTATTTTACAAATACTGATGAATTCTAGCCTTGCATGGTAGTCCTGTCAAGTTAGTACTATTCTCATTTTACATATGAGAGAACAAAGGTAAAGGAACTTTGGGAGTGCTATTTTTTGCCATTCTGAGGTGTGCCTTTGGGAGTTTCAGTAGATCTTGAAAGTCTTTGCTATAAACACAAACGCACTGTCAGCCACTGAATTCTGGCACTTGAAACTTATCTTTAATACAGCAGGTAACTAAATCAACAAAGGCATATGAAGCACTATTTTTGTTGAAAAGAACAATTTAGAATGGATGTAATTTGCATGTGGTTCCATATAAATGAGGGTAAAATTTGTTTCAGAAGGGGAATTATAGAAGATTAAATATGTTATTCCTTATGTTTATATAAGAGGTAATCCTTGCCCCAGACTCTTTAAAACCCAGACAGAAGCCAAGGGTCTGATGGAAACATAGATATCAGTTGAGAAAAAATGAAGAAATAATAAATAATGCTAATCAGCATGTCAGACGGATGCTGGTCAACATGTCCAATGGTGATCTGAGCACACTTTTCATCCAAATACTGAATCCCTAACTCCTATGAATTGTGCATTTAACTTGACTCGGGACTCTGCACGTAAAGCAATGTGGAAGTCTAGTTGAAAGCACATGATGGTTTTTTTCTTATTTAAAAAAAATTAGAGAGTCTATCTTGTCAGGAAAGAATCCAAACATTACAGCAATCATCCCTTGAAAGCTTCAGATGCTAATCTTGTTTTCATTAACAGTATGTCAGTGATATGAGGGTTCAACCAAAATTACTGTGATGATTTCATGTTAATGGGTATTTAAGTAAAAGGTAAGACATTAATCAAAGATTAAAGAAATGTATGCTAAATTATTGTGATATATGTATAACTGAAAAGGAGTGTTGAAAGGGGAAGAAATTTCTTCCTTGGAAGAACAAAAACTAAAACATAGAATAAACAGATTCAAGGTTAAATATGCCTGAAGCTGTTCCAAATGACTGCTTTTATTTTCTTTCTCTGCATTTTTCTTCTTCCTGTGGGAAATTAGCAATTTGTCTGGAACAAGTATTTGGAATCTGTAATTTGATGCTATAAATGGAGGATCCAAAGGGAGTTCATCAGTCATGGTAGCCTTGGTAGCTGCTAGGCAAGGACTATATTCCATGTTAGAAGAACTAGTTATAAAGAACTAGTTCTGAAGCCCCCAGCACAANATCCTCTTTAAGAAGGCCCCAAACTTGCAAATGTAGGTGTAATGGACAGTAATACTGAAACAAGACTTAAAGTTTAGTTCATATATAGGATTTTTTTAGGAGCTGTGTATAAAGAAATTAGCTGATGGAATGCAAGAGTAATTTTGGACACATTCTTTAGTGCCTTCAGCTGTTTCTGTACCAGCAGAGATCTGACTTAAATTATTCTTCTGTGGATTCAAGCTCTTTTGCTGGAAGGGAGATGAGTGGCAGCCATGGCCCTGTGTCCCACTGATCCCTGAGGAGCAGCATGGGCTACTGAGGGCTGTAAAAAAAAAAGCAAAGCAAAACAGAACAGCTTGAAACTTGTTCTCTCCTGTGTGAGACGAAGATTGTCTTTGGACCACAGAGCTGTAAAAATAGTTTCAACCTACTTCTGCCTTTCCTAGCTCTCTGGTCTTATGACACAGCCTATCTGGGCCCAGAGGGATGAGCCACTCAGATATGAAGCTAAAGTCCTTGTTTTGCAGACAGCCTGCACTGCCCAGCATCAGCACTTAGAGCCACCTCCCTTTTCCAAACTGATGTTTTCCATGAAAACCCATGATCCATCTTTAGTTTTCTGTCAGATCTCCTTCCCAACAAATTTGTTACTTGAGTAGAAACCCTGTGAAAACCTCCTATTCACCTGCGTGTCTGCATGTGGATGACTGGTTGACTCTGAAGCTGCCTTAGCAAGGCCACGGCAGGTGGAAAATCAAGGTCTCACTTCCACCTTTGGGAAATATCTTAAAAGAAACAAGATTTAATGTCACTGATGAGCACATGGGACATTTGTCAATGCTTTCTAAATTCCATTGCTAAATTCATGAATCCATTTCGAGCAAATTAATGGTTGCTATTTTGTTTATCAGGCTTAAAAGGACCGAGAGCCTGCAGTGACACACTGGATTATGTTGATCTCATTAGCATTTCATTAGTCCTCTATTTCTCCTCATTAAAATCTCAACCTCACATAATTTCTCTGTCTCTCTCCACAGATAAGTAAGAAGTCTCAGATACAGACAGTTAACGGAATCAGGCTTTTTCCCTGTTTCCAAGGTATGCTTGCCACAGGTGCTTGCTGAGCCCTGTCAAGCTGATATCTTTAATAATACACTATGTTCTTATTAGTCCTCATGCCTGTGAATCACATTGAGCTGAAAGAAATTTCCAGCAGTTGTAGGCTCCATGCACAGCTTGGTATAACTTCCTTAGCAACAGGAATCTAATGTGACATGGCTTTGTGCAAAACATATGCCTCAAAAACCTTCCCTGACCTTTTGAAACTTTTGTGTCTCTTGGGGTGACAACTATAGGGCTGTGCTGGCTCTCGAGGGTCCCCTCCTGCTCATGCATGTCAAGGGAAAGTTGCCCTCCAATTCAGCTGGCAAAGAGGTCAGGCACTGCCTACCAGATGATGGCAGCTGTTCTGATTTTTGGAAGGATACGAGAATCCCCCATTCTCCCAATGTCCTCCACATCCCACAAGCAAGATATTAAAATCTGAAACATCAGAATATTCAAAGAGGTATTGCAATTCATCTGCTGCCTATTGTAAAGTGAACAATAACTACAGTTCCCCTTGAAAAAAGGCACTTCCATAAAAGAGAAGAATAACTTTTCCCCAGAAAGAGAAAAGGCACTATGAGGAAAGCAGTATTCTTGTCTTTTGTATGATGCTGTCTGAATATCTGGAAGTTCCAAGCAAAATTTGTAACAGCAAGACTATTTTAGATTCCTTTTGTAACAATGCACAAGTTCTGCTAAAACTGAATTTTGTGGGAAAAATTAAGAGGACTTTACTGGGCCTGGTTAGGGTAGAGTTAATTTTCTTCATAGTCGCTCATATAATACTGTGCTTTAGTTTTTTGACCAAAACAGTACTTATAGAACATTAATGTTCTAGTTTTTGCTGAACAGTGTTTGCAGAGTGTCAAGGCCCCCTCTGCTTCTCACTCTGCCCACCAGTGATAAGAGGGTGCGCAATCGGCTGGGAGGGGACACAACCAGGCAGATGACCCAAACTAATGAAAGACATGAACAAACCAAACAGATATTCCAGATCATATAATGTCATCCTCAACAATAAAAGGGAAAAGAGGAGGTTTTAGGGTTGTTAGTCATCTTTTGCTTGGGAACAGGCTGAGCGTATCTGTGAGGTGGTGAGTGATTGCCTGTACACCAAGTTGGTTTTTTCCTTCTTCTTCCACTTATGCTTCACTTATTAAACTTTTGTTTTATCTTGACCTCCAAGTTTTTTTGCTTTTATTCTTCTTTTCTCTTCCCTCATCCCACTTGCTGCGTGATGCTTGCCTGCTCTCCAGGGTTAACCCACAAAAAAGACTTAAAAACACTTAGTTAGCAGATGTTTTTCTCTTGGTAAACATTTCTTATAGCTTATGAGCTACTGATTCTTCTGTAAGAAAGGATACTGGGCTATTTTCTAAGCATTGCAAAAAATTGCAGTTTATTCAGTACTGAACAGTAGGTTCCATGGAGAAAGATAGCTTCAGACTTGTTATTTGGATAAGAAGCTATAGATCTTTATTTAATATATTCCATACCAGGAATAATTTGTGGAGTTAGAAGAATATTATTTTGTGTTAAACCTCACAGAGGTATACACTTTTTAGCCTTTAAGGAGCCAGTTACAAATGACCAATGAATACTTGATTACAGGCTATTTTTCTTACCTCCTATTTTTGTGACCACATGCTTGCAACCTCCGCACTGGGTCTTTCAAATGTTAACTCTCTGGAATATAAACAGTTTTTATCTAGTGAAGACAGATTTTGGTACAAAAAGATTCTGATCTTTTTTTAAAAAAGTTTTAAAGGGTTTTAAAGTGCTTCCACAATAACATTAACATGAAAAATAAAGCTCCCATGGTTATGATTGTAAATAATAATAAAAAAGTAGTTATTTACATTACTCAGTAGAGAGTCATATCACAAACCTATACACATTTAAAAGACAGGAAATTGCAAGAGAATAATGACTTAACATCACGCAATTAAATATGTATCTGCACTTATGTTTTCTTTTGTCTCCTACAAACAATCTGAGATAGATGTGAAATACAGAAAGATCAGAATCAGTTCAAGCTCTTATCATTTGGAAAATGGTAAGTATAATTTATGCAAGTTGTGGTTGTTCCATCAGTCTTTATAAGAAGGTCATTCTCCCCCAAGTGAGTAATATTTTAATTCACAGTCTGCCACTGATTTTGTATTTCTGTGTAAATAAGAGGTTTTGCACTTAAAGGCAGTGATGAAAATACTCACATGACAGCATCTGACAAAGCAGGAAAAGCTACAAACATTCCTAAATTCTATTGCTGATTGTGGTAATTGAATCATAGAATCTAGAAGGGACCTCTAGAGGTCATCTGGTCCAACCTCCCTACACAAGTAGGGACATCTCTACGTAGGTCAGGCTGCCCAGAGCCCCGTCAAGCCTGACCTTGAATGACTCCAGAGATGGGGCCTCCACCACCTCTCTGGGCAGCCCATTCCACTGATCTATCACTCTCACATTAAAGAACTTTTTTCTAATATCCAATCTAAATCTATCCTTTCCCAGCTTAAAACCATTACTCCTGGTCNTGCATTCAATGCCACTGCTAATATCATTAATGAAGATATTAAACAACACCGGTCCCAGCACAGATCCCTGAGGGACACCACTTGTCACCTTTCTCCATCTGGACATTGAGCCATTGATCATCACTCTCTGGATGTGACCATCCAGACAGTTCTTTATCCTCTGAACAGTCCACCCATCAAACCCATAATTCTCCAACTTAGAGATAAGGATGTTGTGGGCAATGGTGTCAAAGGCCTTGCAGAAGTCCAGATAGATGACATCCATAGGTCTACCCTTGTCGACTGATGCAGTCACTTCATTGTAGAAGGCCACTAGGCTGGTCAGGCAGGACTTGCCCCTAGTAAATCCATGCAGACTACCTAGGATTACCTCCCTGTCCTCCCTGTGCCTCAGCATATCCTCCAGGAGGATCTGTTCCATGATCTTCCCAGGGTAATTGAAGGGTAGTTGGATTTTTTTATATATAAACATTTTTATACATGTATGTGTTCATATATACTTATAAAATATGAGCCCTTTGTGGACTTCTAATGATTCAAAAGGATTCCTATGACCTCAAATAAAACAGTGTAGACACTGATAAACTGATGTTCTCTGAAGCCAATCATACTGCTATTTCTTTTGTTAAAAAAATAGTTTGACAAATTAATACCAGCTGATTTTTAATTCCATAACATTTACAACATTAATAACCATTATGGCTCTATCTGTTTGTTGGATGAGACATTCAAATCCCTTCTTGTACAAGACAGTAGTCTCTTACATGGAGTTCTTTCATCTGCTCCAATCAAACTGCTTCACTGCCTAGTCCCAAGCCCACTAAAGTAATTGAAAATAATTTTTTTAACTTCAGTTGGATTCCAAACAAGCCTTGAGCAAGTAATCATCTGCAAATGGTTCATCATCTGACCCACAAAATTTGTTTAGTATTCAGCTTAATGGAGTATTTAATTAAAAAGCATCATTAAGGTGAAAAATAAGGAATATTTATTGTTAACTGCCTGGATTTCATCTGAAAAAAATGCTAAATCAAGTTTAGAAAAGTATTGTCTCTTCTGGCTGATAACTAAGCTTAAAGATCATTTTCTCTCTTGATTTATGCCAAAAATGTAGTAAACCTCAGCAGACAGTCCAGAAATACTGCTCAACATAAATCTTTTAATGTGGTATAATTTTCATGACAGTCTTCAACAGTCTATTATGGTGCTTTGATTAAAGATCTTGCATGCTAGAAAAAAGAAAAAAAAGATAAGAGATATTATGTTTGAACACCTTCCATTTATAAACAATTTGAAAGGTTAAGAAATCAATAAATCAGTTTTCCTCTCTACAGCAAGCTCAAGTACTAACACAGGAAAATCACCTTGCTTTCAGCAGTGCACTAGAGACATAACACACATACCCATATAAACTGACCCAGGACCAGACGTCCCTGTCCCTACAGCTGAGAAGGCCCTGCCACTGCCCACTCCAAATTAAAACAGAAGCAACTTGAATCAAGGGGGTCAAAGAGCTGGGGTTTGCCACTCCAGAAGTGCAGACTGATGAGCTCAGGACCCCAGTTCTACTGCCTCTCCCCTGTTTGTTCTGTCTGGGGCACATCAGGTTGTAGGTCCCAGTATCCTGTGCTCCTTAACTCACCCCAGGCCAGGACGAGCCATATAGGGTCACCATCTGCTTTCTGCTAGCCACAAGCCTTTGATAAATTAAGCATTTGATCTAGGTATCCTTCTTGTTGGCTTAAAATGTGGGAAATTCTGTGTCGAATTATATCTTGACCATTTTGTTAACTCTGGCAGTCTTAATGAAGGCAATGAGTAAGGTCTGAAAGGAGACAGCTCATTGTCTGCAGTTTCTGAAGCCTGAAAACTGTCAGGACTTATCTTGCTTATTAACTGGAGTTGCTTTACCTGGAAGGAAGATGGCCTTCTCAGTGCTGAAATTAAAATGTCTGCAGTGTCTTTCATTTACACACATGCACACACTTACATGGAATCTCTTAGGCTCATAGAAAGATGCAGTGACCCTGAAAGTCTTCATATCTAACTTCCAGATACCTAGTTCCCTGAATTCTTGGTACAAAGAGAGGCTTCCAAATGAAAAAGGATTCAAAGCAGCCATTCTGCAGGGATTAGCAGAGGAAAAAAGGGAGCACCCTCTCAGTCTCAGCACTTCTAGCAAGGGGAGCGCTCCTATGGATATAGTTAATAATGTGCGACTAAATCCCCTCAGGCTATGGACCTTCCAGGTCATAGTTGAGTACCATAGACATTATGCCAATATGTAAAAGGGACCCCGGGCAGGAGCTTCAGCCCTTTGGGATATATTAGGATATAGATCAGTTATTAGGAAAAATTTCTTCACTAAAAGAGTTACCAAGCATTGGAACAGGATGTCCAGGGAAGTGGTTGAGTCACCATCCCTGAAGATATTTAAAAAATGAGCAGATATGGTGCTTAATGACATGGTTTAAGTGGTGGGCCTGGCAGTTCTGGATTAATGGTTGGACTCAATGATCTTAACGGTCTACCTAAATGATTCTATGATTCTGTGATTTTATTTTGAATGCAGATGGCTACTAGTGACAAGCCCTGGGCACAAGCACTATAGATGACTTGTGCTGTAAGCATAACTACTGAATAGGGCTTCAGGACAGGTGGCAACTAGGTTGTCAGCCATAAACTGGCAGAAGCATGAAATAAACACTGAAAGGGTCC
The DNA here is from genome assembly GCA_013401335.1 of Brachypteracias leptosomus. NCBI lineage: Eukaryota > Metazoa > Chordata > Aves > Coraciiformes > Brachypteraciidae > Brachypteracias > Brachypteracias leptosomus. Next base: position 68,137 of record VYZX01034334.1, read on the forward strand.
ACAGTACCAGCCTGGAAGCACTTCTGAGCAGTGCTCTGAACTCTCAAGCACTTGCAGGGGTTTAGAGATGAGACATGGAAACTCATGAGGACATGTTGGACTCCAGCCTCTGTTGACATACCACTTGTAGAACTCATATACCCAAATCAGTCCCTAAAATTGAAGAATGACTCCCGATTTCAAAGAACAGGGATTTTTCCATGTTGCTTACTATTCTTTCTCTCTGTGTGTTCTGCTTGATAAGTAAAATTATTCTTTACTGAAGCTGCTACAAATCACAAAGGGCAGAAAGCTGTGTCTAAGCCTGACCATTAATTAAACCATTGATTTCTGCTGGTACATAATGTTCCTGAATGCAATTAATTTATATGAACAGTAAAATGGATTTTGTTCTCTAATCTTATTCTGTTTTTTCATGAAAGGCTAATGTGACAGAATAGATGAGACTAGTGCTAGCTCAAGGAAGAATACTTCAATTTCTGAGTATTTTAGGTCATCACCACAGTCATGATGTAGATTTGAATAAATAGAAGAAACTAGGGTCCATTTTAAATGCTTCTTTAGTTCCTGCATTTAAAAGAGTTGCTCAATTAAGAACTAGCTGCTTGTTTCTGCTAGGATATAGAAGTTAATAGTACTCACCAAAGTTCGTGTTCTAGCCATACTGAACTGGAAACCTTGTTCATTTAACTGGAGCTCACATACTCAACTGTGACAGCTGCTGGGAGTTGGTTTCCCTCTAATGTCAGCAGCACGACAGTGATAGAGGCTTAATTAAGGCATAGTGTAGATTTCACTTAAACAGAATATCTATTCAGATGGTGTTACCACCATAGCTGAACCTTCGGCAAGTGTGAACACTAACCTTCAACCTACACTGCAAATAAAGTTTTAGATCTGCCCAGACTATGAAGATTGCTAAACAAAAGATGATTGTAGTTAATGCTTTTTTTTTTCTGCTTTTTTATTTCTTTGATCTTCATTTTTTGCATATTAAGGCTTTTCAGACTGATATCTCATTGAAGTAGGACTGGGGGGTTCTGCCTCTGCATTTGGGGATGTACACACAAGCCCTGCAGGTCCTTGGGACTAGATGGAGGCCTTTTTTTCCAGCCATTCAGCCAGCAGCCTCCTTCCATCGTGGCTGGCATGGGCAGCCCCACCTGGAGTACTGCATCCAATTCTGGAGCCCCTATTACAAGAAAGATGTGGAGGTGCTGGAACATGTCCAGAGGAGGGCCACAAGGATGGTCAGAGTGCTGGAGCACCTCTCCTACGAGGATAGACTGAGAGAGTTGGGGTTGTTCAGCCTGGAGAAGAGAAGGCTCCAATGGGACCTTATTTTGACCTTCCAGTATCTTAAGGGGGCCTACAAGAAAGCTGGGGAGGGACTTTTTAGGATGTCGGGTAGTGGTAGGACCAGGGGAAATGGCTCAAAACTAGAGGTGGGGAGATTCAGATTAGACGTTAAGAAGAAGTTCTTCACCATGAAGGTGGTGAGACACTGGAAGAGGTTGCCCAGAGAGGTGGGGGAGGCCCCTCCCCTGGAAATTTTTAAGCCCAGGCTGATTGGGGCTGTGAGTAACCTGATCTAGTGGGAGGTGTCCCTGCCCTTGGCAGGGGGGGTTGGAACTAGATGATCTTTGAGGTCCCTTCCAATCCTGACAATTCTATGATTCTATGATCTTCCTGCTGTGAGTCCTGCTCCAGCCTGTATGAGTCCACCTGTAGACATAGTCCTTCTGTGGGAGCAGATCCTGCATGAAAGATACTGCATCAAAAGCAGCACGTCTCTGGAAATCTCTCTGGGGCTGATAAAGAGGGATGAAATAATTTCCCTGTGTCTATTTCCCATGGAGCTCTCTTCTCCAGAGTGGTCTTAGACTAGCAGAAATCTCAGAAAGACAATGCAGCTGCCTTCCACTTTCACACAACAGTCATAAATATTACGTGAAAAGGGAATGAAAGATGCATATAATGATCAAGATTTTGCAATCCTCATCCAAATGTAGGATAGGATCATTTGTCTTCTAATCCATCTACCTTCCTCAGAGCAAGCTCAGTCACATCTAAATCATTTGGACAATTGACTATCTAACCTATTTTTTATGGCTAATTACTGGAGATTTTATAATTTCACTCAGTAAATTTCAGGGCTTCATTTTCCTAAAATGCAATTTAAGTTATTGTGGTGGGTTTACCCTGGCTGGGTGCCTGGTGCCCACCCCTAGTCCCTCTATCACTCCCTCCCCCCACCCCAAACCTTCGTCAGCAAGGCAAGGAGGGAGAGAGTAANTTAAGGCTGTAATCATTCCAGCTCTGTGTAGCAACAAGCTGTCTAATGATGGATCCCAGGCTGGAAACCCACCTGAAGAGCTTTCAGTGCAATGGGAATTGTAGTTGGACAGTTCACATAGAGAAATCTTCTTTTCTTGAGGTATTTTGCAATAGACTAATCTAAAATAATCCTCAGGAAAATTTCTGGTTTTTACTTTCCTCAGGCATAACTTTAGAGATTCGAAATCTCATAAGCTTCATTTCATTGAGTAATTTTGCAGCTTAGGTGGGCAAAAGGGTGGAAAGGAAAAGGAAAACTATGCTGACTTATAATGTGCCCACTAAATAACTTCAAATAGAATTTAGAAGATAACATTAATTCTTAAGATTTCTGACAGAAAAAATGAAAGAATTAATGAAACAGGCATAGAAAAAAAATATACGTCAAAAGGAAAGAAAAAGGAGATGTAAGGCTCAAAGAATGGGACATTAAAAAATGAAAGAAGGGAGAAACAGAACATTACTCCAACAAGTGAGAAAGCAAGGCAGGAAACTCATTTTTTTTAGGAAAGAGTGAACATGGTCTCCAGAATGAAGAAGAGAGGCAAACACTGAAGGAAGATTGCAGGCTTGTAAAACATATGAAATTAGCTTTTGTGCTGGTGGATTTCAAAAGTTTCTTTTACTACTAATGGAATACAGAATTCTTCAGAAAACAATTTAGGAATTGGGGATGGAAAAAGTATTCTCAAAATAGCATCTATATGTTTTATATATGAAATCTATATATTTTTATTATTGCTAAAGAAAGAAATGGAGTTTAGGCAAAAAGAGACCAAATGGCTTCTCAGGAAATGCATTGTAGAATCACAAACCTCTCAACTCCCAATATTATGTTCCTTCTAAAAGACCAGATCGCTATTCCTTTTTAACCAGTAGGCATTTGCTCATGAACTTCAACATGAGGAGATCCTAGGAACAAAAATTGGAAACACAGGGCATATCCCATGCACATGTATTCCACCAGCTTAGAGTTTGAGTTAAATTACTATTAAATGGGAGTAAAATTCCACTGGCAATAGGGCATTGCAGTGATCTTTACAAGCTTTACATGTATCTTCCACCTCCTGGTGTTCTCAGGCTGATTATAGGACTTGCATGCCAAACACTCAAGAGTCCTTTAATTCTCAGTGGGATATTATCACCTCAAAAATCAAATCATGAGCACCACATGCCCTAATAGAAAGTGCTGAAGAAAACTGTTGGCACATCTCTGCTCACAATGAAGCACTTCAAGACATTTAAGAGCATCCACATTTGAGATTAACTTCAGCTTCTAGTGCTTATCAGTGATGAAATAAATGACAATTTGAAAATGAAAGAGGGAGAGAAGCATAGACAGAGGAAAGGGAGTTACAGCACTACCCATACACAGCTCAGACACAGAAAGCATCATCAGTGTAATGCAGGGCAGTACAAAGAGGGTAGGCAGAGCAGATATAAACCCATATATCAAGAATTTTATATACTATTAAAACTTGGATGGTGAAAGCTTTTGTTTAGATTAATATATCTATGAAAAAGGGGTTATCAGGCACAGGAAACAGTTACTGAAGCAGCTCCTGTTAGAAAGGGAGAAAAACTACTAGAAGGGAAAGAGTGTCCCTCCTGTCATTCAGCTTAGACACAATTTTTCCCTGGGCACAAAGGTTTAGCCATATGGGGCAGGTCCCCTCTGCTCTCCACAGGTTATTTTTACCTCCACCCACTGAGGATATAGCTCACATTTTTAGCAATAGTTGCCATCAGGTCATTTTTTGAGTTTCCAATGATGGCATAATCACACCTTTTGTTGAGCCCTCAGAAAAATGAGGAATAAAAATTCCAGTAACACAGCTTCAGTTATTACCTGTTAACTGTTTGTGCCCTTCTTAATTTATAGTAGCTACCATTAAAAGCTTTTTAATAGCCACCATTATCTTTATGCATTCGGTTAACTTTATTAGCTAAAGAGAATCACTTTGCAGAGAAAAATAATGTAATGGATAAATGTTGGCATTTTCATAAAGACCACTGTATTGTTTTGGAGAATATAATATGTGGATCCTGATAGAATTTTGTTCTAAAATATTTTCACTTTTTTTTTTTCCTCTTTTGTCATTCCTGAAGACCATCCTGTCTGTGTAGTTTATCTAGGATCCAGAAGCAGCCTCTTAAATACATTGTTTTCTTTACTGAGGAAACAAAGCTTGCTCCTATTTTGATTTGTTTGTTTGGGGTTTTTTTTGTGTGTGTGAAATAAATTGAGAAGAATTCACACCGAAGCCAGAAGGTCAGGTAGGCAAAGTCAAGGTGGGTAGGCAGTTGTCTGATTCCACAAAAAATGCCTTCAAGCAACTTCAGTCATCGCCTATTGGCAGAATTCCCATTCACTTCAAAAGTCCAGGTAGCTTGGAAAACCATGATTGCCAGATGCTACTGGGACCAGAATGTCTAGTACATAAAACACATCCCCTGAGCCAAAAAGCTATTAACTTTTTAATTTTTAAGAAATTTTCACTGTGTTGGGATTGATGTAGTTGTCTTCAGTGGTTTTATAAATCAGGTGTAAAAAGTGAAAAATTAAAATCCTTGACACTATAATGTGTCTGTAATATCATTTTCATGCTTTTACCCAAAGCAAGGGTTGGCTACAAAGGCAGTTTGGTGCTCTCCTGCAGGTATCCTGCTCTGACAGAGCTCCATGGCATGTACCATGTACAAAAGGGAGTGGTGAGCAGATGATTCTCCACCTCCCTCTGACATGTGTACATGCTCACCAATGTGATGGTGGAGTAAAGAAGCATCAACAAAGGGCCCAGTAATGGTGCCACCAGCACACGGTGGGTTCCTGACAGTCAGTATCTGTATTCACATTAGGGTTTTTTTCTTATTTGCCTTTGTTGAAAGTTGTGTATAAAATTAGACCAAAATTTTAACTAAAAAATGAGTGAACCAATAACTGAAGAAATTGCTTTTGTAATAAATGATGAGAATAGATTGCTGTCCTGGCTCTAAAGAGCTTAGCTTGAGTCTGCACCATCGTCAGTGACACAGGTCACTAGAAGCAAACAGAATTGCTAAAATGGATCACTTAGGGTAATCAAGGGAAAAGACTGCTCTGAGTATATATATTACCCTCCTCCCATTCCTTGGCTTAGTCTTTGTTAGAATAGCTGACGCCTAGTTTGGAGAGGCTTGACTAAGTATGATGAAGAATGAAAAATCAGTATTAGAATAGCAGATACTACTTATTTCCTGGGGAGTAGTGAACATAAGACTCTCAGAGAACATTACCATTCTGCTTCAGACTGCTCAAGCATACTTTTATTTTGTAACATTTGCAAGCTTAAATAAATGTTTGATATCTCTGTTTCCTGGCATATATATGAGAAACAGATCAGCCGCCCGAATGAGGTCAGTTCATTCTTCCACGCAAATAAGTAAAATATAGAAGAATTACAGATGTAGGCCAGACAGAACAGCCATAAATCAGTATGATCTCACTAATATGAAGAACAGTGCCCTTACATCAACACATATAAATTATCTTAACTGAGCAGCTGTCGCTCCTTGGTCCCATTTCATTTTTTTCCAGTCTGCCAATGCTCCAGCCTCCAGGTTGGGAAATGCTGCTGGTTGCTACTTTTCCATGCTAGCTTTTCTGAGCTGATGAACATGGACCTGAGCATATGATGAATATATGATGAATTCCTTCAGCAAAGCCTGTATCCCCTAACATCCTCATAGGTAAGCATAGGAAGCATGGGTTGGATGAGTGGACAATTAGGTGGATTGAGAATTGGCTGAATGTTAGAGCCCTGGGGGTTGCGATCAGTGGTGCAGTCCAGTTGGAGACCTGTAGCTAGTGGTGTTCCCCAAGGGTCAGTGCTGAGTCCAGTCCTGTTCAATATATTAATTAATGACCGGGATGAAGGCATAGAGTGTACCCTCAGCAAGTTTGCTGATGATACTAAACTGGAAGGAGTGGCTGACACACCAGAAGGCTGTGCTGTCATTCAGTGAGACCTGGACAGACTGGAGAGTTGGGTGGAGAGGAATCTCGTGAAGTTCAACAAGGACCTCTCCCGCACCCAGGGGGGAATAACCCAATGCACCAGTACAGGTTACAGGTTGACCTGCTGGAAAGCAGGTCTGCAGAGAATGACTTTGGGGTCTTGGTGAACAGTAAGCTAACCACAAGGCATCAATGTGCCCTTGTGTTCAAGAAGGCCAATGGCATCCTGGGCTGCATTAAGAAAAGCGTGACCAGCAGGTCAAGGGAGGTTCTCCTTGCCCTCTACTCTGCCCTAGTGAGGCCTCATATAGAGGACTGTGTCCAGTTCTTGGTTCCCCAGTTCAAGAGAGATGAGGAACTACTGGAGAGAGTCCAGCAGAGGGCTATAAAGATGATTATGGGACTGGAGGAACTCTCTCACAAGGAAAGGCTGNTATGGGACTGGAGGAGCGCTCTCACAAGGAAAGGCTGAGAGACCTGGGTCTGTTTAGTCTTGAGAAGAGAAGACTGAGAGGGGATCTTATCGTTGTTTATAAATACCTAAAGGGTGGGTGTCAATAGAAAGGGGCCAGACTCTTTTCAGTGGTGCCCAGTGACAGGATAAGAAGAGACAAAGGACAAAACTGGAACACAGATCCATCTGAACATACAGAAAAACTTCTTTAAGGGTGATGGAACACTGGAAAAGGCTGACCAGAGAGGTTGCGAAGCCTCCTTCTCTGGAGACTTTAAAAACCCAACTGGACTTGATCCTATGAACCTGCTTTAGCAGGAGAGGATGAACTAGATAATCTCCAGAGGTTCCTTCCAATCCTTACCATTCTGTGATTCTGTGACCTATATCATGTCATGGCAATCTGGTGAAGATCCCACTGACTGGAAAAGGGGAAACATAACATCCATTCTCAAAAAGGGGAAAAATGACGATCCAGGCAATTGCATACCAGTCAGTCTCAGCCCTGTGCCTGGCAAGATAACGGAGCAGATCCTTCTGAAGGATCTGATAAGGCACATGGAAAATGAGAAGGTGGTTGGTGGCAAATTGTGCCTGACAAATCTGGTGGCCATTTATGATGGCGTTACAGCATCAGTGGATAAGGGAAGAGCAACCGACATCAACTACCTGGACTTGGGCAAAGTATTCAACACTGTCCCATTTGACATCCTGGTCTCTTAATTAGAAAGACATGGGTTTGATGGATAGACTACTTGGTGGATAAGGAATTGTCTGGATGGCCACACTCAAAGAGTTGCGACCAAAGGCTTGATAATCCAAGTGAAGACCTGTGATAAGCAGTGTTCTTCAGCAATTGGTACTGTGACCAGTGCAGTTTAACATCTTTGTCAGTGGCATGGACAGTGGAATTGAGTGCACCCTCAGCAAGTTTTCAGATGACACCAAGCTGTGTGGTGGGGTTGACATGCTGGAGGGAAGGGATGCCATCCAGAGGAACCTTGACAGGCTTGAGAGGTGGGCCCATGCTAACCTCATTAAGTACAAGGCCAAGTGCAAGGTCCTGCACCTGTGTCAGGGCAACCCCAAGCACAAATACAAGCTGAGTGGAGTATGGCTTGAGAGTAGTAACGATTGATGCAATAATCCTGGTTGAAACTTTGCCACAGAACAAAGCCTGTGGCCACTTAGAGCAGTCTAAATGTTGAGATCTCTTCCATGTAAACTTTCTAGCGCTGGAGTTCCTGATACCTCCACACTGAAGACTGAGTAGCAGCTAACAAGGACACCAACAGTAATGGGGACCACGGTGATCTTTGTCCTTGGTGACCACTGACATGTCTATTACAGGTGAGTGTTCTCTGGTATGTAACATTGCACAGTAGGATGCATGAAGGAAATCATGATCTTGTCACTGATATTCCAGTAGCAGTCAAGGAGAATAAATATTGCAAATTATTTGTCCAGCTCTATTGTACAGCCAAGAAAACAACAATGAAATGTTTGCTGACCTAAAGCCCTTCTACCTTGCCTCAGCAATTTTCATAGTATTACTAAAGACAAGAAGACATTTCCTTTTTATCAGGTATATTATATGAGGGTCATATTTTCATTTTTAAGTACCTCTGAGATAAACATTTCCTTTTGTTATGCCCTAAGAAAAAATCTTGACTAGATGGCCCATAAGGCTCATTTAGTGTAGCATTTTTCTCAGCATTTAGCTATGCATCTCTCCCTCGGGGCTAACTGCATGCATTGTCAGCCAAATTGAAAGCCATGGCAACGTGCCCATTTAAGTCATGAAGGCCAATCCTATACAGAAAAATACATGCAACTTAAGAGAAGACCAAAATATAGGTGAGGAAATACCTGAAACTATTTCTTCCAAAACATTTTATGTATATGTGTGCTCACAGGCATGCACACTAAGTGCTACCATTTTGATGTTGTGCTCAAAAAAATTGCAGACCAAAATAACTTCTCATAGGTATGCTCATTTTGTGCTCTTACATTTTCTTCTTCACTCTGATTTGTTTTAATAATTATGCTTTGTTTTGACATTTTGAATCATTTCCATGACATTCAGCGTATTATCTGATCTGCGTTACAAGCTGTCACTAAAACTGCGCTGTGCAGTAAAGTTAGATCTGAGGTGACAAGCAACTGAGCTTTTTTTTACCTATAAATTTCATTTTTATGAAAACCTCATTTCTCGCTTCATAAAGCTCTTGACAACAGATTGCTGCTGCGAATGTATGGCAAATCTTTGAGTTCTCCCATGGCCTATAATGGTTACATAAAAAAGTGTTAGTCTGAGCCAGCTTTTTCTCTCCACTAAATATCCGAGATCATCACTAGGTTTTTCTATCAGTTTTCAATTTGAAAATGTAAGTGCAGAAGTGTTTGCCTGTCCTTTTGGTACGTAATGAACACTTAAATGCCTGCCTTGGTTTTTAACATTAATAGTGTATAAACTTCTTCTCTTGGGACACAAGGCTTGATTGAAGGCTTGTTCAAATGGATGAAAAGACTCATTACTTGCACAGGGCTTTGGATTAGACTGTGGGATAGCATTTGGGCAGCTGTGAGGCAGTTCTCAGTCTTTGATTATGAATCTGGCAATCAACATTTTTCCTTCATACTTGGCCATCAGGTGTCTTTAAATAGCATACGTAGGTGCCACAAGATTGTGTATCCATTTTTACTGCTCCTTTTGGGTTTCTTGGAGGGAAGAAGGTAGATTTAGATTGGAAATTAGGAGGAAATTCTTCACTCTGGTGGTGGTGGGACACGAACAGGTTGCCCAGCAAAGTTGTGAATGCTCCATCCCTGGAGGTGTTCAAGGCCAGGTTGGATGGGGCCTTGAGCAACATGGTCTAGTGGGAGGTGTCCCTGCCATGGCAGGGTGGTTGGAACTAGATAATCTTTGAGGTCCATTCCAACCCAAACCATTCTGTGATTCTATTGTCCATACTCCAGATAGAAACCTGGCAAGCCACCAGCACATTGGTTCTGCCTCATGCCCCTCACCGCTCTTAACTCAGATATCCTCTTGAAAGGTCATTTTAAATTTGTTATGGTGAGGCTTAATACAATAAGAATAAGGATGGACAGGAGTTTTCGTAGCTGTAAATTTTGCATGTGCAGTTTATCAGTTTGATTATTCCTATCTCATTTTTATAATTTTCATTGTTTCTGTTAACAATATGCCATATGTCTCCCAGGAAGTTTTGCATCTTGCTTGAAATATTTTTTCACTCACAAAAAAAATTAACCCAAGCTTTCCTTGAATCATTTAATGATGTTTATTCATTTATCTTTATTGTCTATCAAACAAAATGGGCTCAATTTAATTACTTTCTGTGCTTGAAGCCTATTCCCTCTCAAGTATCCTACCTCTATTCCAAGGCAGGCATTTTCCAATACAGCTAACTTTCCTTCAGACTAACGGATATGACTATCCAAATCTTTTATCATGTTTTGTCATTCTCCTGTCACCCAGTCATTCTTCAACCTACCTGTCATTTAATAAAAGTAGACACTCAGTTTTGTGCAGCTCACAATGAAAGAGCTGATTAAAGAATACAACTGCATCAGACAAGAAACTCTTTTTCTGATGTTTTCAAGCTTAAAGAAGAAGGAAAAAACAGTTGTGAATCCAAAGGAAATCAAGGCCAACTAAAATGTTAGGAAAAAGAGGTTGCTTGATGTTCAATGGACTTTGGAGGCATTTGAGGGATACATCCTGAAACTCACACCGCCAGCATTCATCAGGATTTTACTGATTTTCCAAATAAAATAATCAGGTACATTTTTACAAAATATCTCGACACTTTAGTATTAAGATATGAACAATAGCAACAGAGACAATGCTAATTTTCAAGTTATTTCTGTGGAATAGCTACAGTTCTGATTTAAATAAGTAAATGAGTAAAAAATACGATAACTTGCAATGAAATTCCCTTTCATAGAGATGTCTTCCAAGACTCAACCTTTGCCCTTATTTCCCAACTTGCAAAAGATTTAAGGTGCTAGAAAAAGAGCCAGCATGGCCTGTCTTGTTGCATTGCTGAAGATAAGATGAAATGCAGCTGTTCAAGAAGCAGAATTGCCTAAAGAACTCAAAATACTGTATTTTGGCATCTAAAGCTCAACAGCTGGCTGCAGCTGGCATGAGGGAGCTGGAGGGTTGCAGAAGGGATAGTCCTGCCCCCTCCTTTCCTCCATTCCTGCCATGAGCAGCTGTAGCAGCTCCTCAGTCTGTGGCAGAAGGGCACATTCAGAGGCTGCTCTTAGCAAGGTTTTGGCTGCCACAGAGACAGTCATGTATCCCTAGATCCAGCTACTGCTGATGCTGAGCCAAACAGTGGTACCTTAGGATTTTGAGTGAAGATTTCTGCAATGAAGTGAATGTCATCATTTACAGATCATGCTGAGATTTTTCTTTTCAGTGTCCAGATGCCTGCATCTGTTTCTTTTTCATCTGTTTTTCACAGGATAAGGTGAATTCTTAGTGGAAATGTTTGTGGTCCAAATTGCTCTCCTATTAAAGACATAAAATCTCACACTGATTTGAGGAAAAAAATTTAGATCTTGTGTTAACAGAAGCCTGCTAACTGAGTTTCATTTCATGACAGTTAAATTACAAATCCAAAGCATGAATGGGGCAAGGGAAAAAAGATGGGGGCAAGAATGTGAGAGAGATTCATAAAGAAGCTGTGAGGCATCACATTGCCCTTCAGAGGTAACTCATGAAATACAAGCAGCGTATTTATCCAACGTCTAGTATTTCCTAAGTGCTGAAAAAGTTTGCCCTTTGTTTATCAGGAAATCTTCCAGAAAGAAATACAGCCAGGCTTCTCATAAACAATGCCTACTGAAGTGAAGTGGGCAGGTGGCAAAGGACACCACAGCAATCATGTGTAGGGCAGCTGGAAGTGGGGGAGGCTCCTATGTTCATTTAACACTCGAGTGCCCTCAGTTCCCCCTTCCTCCATGTCAGTTGGTGCCACTCATGCCCTTTGATTCTAAATGTAAGAATAGGTGCAAGTATAACATTAAATACCTGTCAAAAGGAGAAGTTTTTTTAAAAAAACATCAAAACCAGCTTGGCCTGGTACTTGGGTAAATTAATGTAACCATTGTGAAATCGATTGATGCATAAAAAGAAGAAGAAGAAAAAAAAGAGTAATTATGCATAAAAGATATACCAAAAAGATTATTATGGAAATCAAGTTTATTTTAAGAACAGAATTTGCTTGTGATCTTTCTGAGTTATTATTAGGTCTAGCCACAGAAAGAAAATGCAGTTCAGAAGTGGTGTAATTGGGTATATATGAGTAGTTACACAGTCAATAGCTGCAAACCTAAATCAGTTTTCTTAGCAACCCAAAGTAATTAGGGTAATTAAGTATGCAATTTATTTATGAAAATGGGATCCAAGATGGCTGTTCCTAGTAGATTTTGACGGAGAGGTTGTAAATGAGAAGGAAATATCCCAGTTTAGATTTATATCTAATTATAATGCATTATATTAATTTTTATTTTTATTTGATTTTTTTTTTAATCTGAGAAATGGTATTCTTGGGACAAATGACAGAGGTGACATTCTCTGTAATCAAGAGAAATATGACCTTTATCATTAAGCTACCAATCATTCAGAAGAAATCACAAAATCTGGTCCTTTCACATGATCTATCTTATATCCCCAAGATTATATCAAGGCTGGACAAAAGCTGTGTACTAGAAACTTTACAGTAAGGAAACTTGCGTTGGTATTTAACTAGTAAAACATATGACACAGATCGTTCTGGGGCAGAGTACTGACTCATGACAACTTTTCTTCTTCTTTTCCAGTTGCCAAAGAGCTTTATTTTCAGTTCAATAATCACCTTTGTAATTAGCAACATCAATGATTTCCACAGATTTTCCCCTCAGTACATTCACTTGTCTCATACAAAGAGTCAAGCATGATTATGAGAGCAAGTTTCCAAGAAAGAAATATTCCTATGAGCACCGGAGGCCAAAGTAAAAATAAATTAAGCTTCCCTGATATAAAACATTGTAGGGATTAAATTACATTGATTAGATTTTCAGAAGTCCATATATGTATATTTTAGACACATCAGCCCTTGGGGCTCTAACAGGCTTCTTGACTCTAGAAACAAAATTACTTAAATAATAGAAAATGTAAACAGCTTTTGTTTGTTTATTTGTCTTTAGTAACATTATACAACTTCAGCAACATTCACAGTTGGTGGAGGAGTATTGATTATCGTAGGTCATTGGGGATTATTTTTACTGCTAGTGAAACACTCCCTGATGAATCATCCTTCAGCTTCTCTCAGTCTGGTTTTCAGACCAGGGTTTCCCTGAACCTTTTGTAGTTTGTCTCTTGCAATCCAGTCTTCCTGAAATATCTGTAGCCTTCTTGCCCACACATCCCTTGGCAGGGCAGCATCCTGGCCTGCATCAGGAATAGTGTGGCCAGCAGGACTAGAGAAGTGATTGTCTCACTGTACTCACCTCACTGGTGAGGCTGCATCCTGAGTACTGTGTTCAGTTTTGGATGCTGCAGTGTAAGAAAGACATTGAGGTGCTGAAGTGGGTCCAGAGAAGAGCAACTAAGCTAGTGAAGGGTATCAAGAGTCTTATGAGGAGCAGCCGAGAAACTTGGGGTTGTTTAGTCTGAAGAAAAGGAGGCTGAGGGGAGATCTTATCTCTCTCTACAACTACCTGAAAGAAGTCTGTAACCAGATGGGTGGTGTTCTTTTCTCACAAGTCACAACTAATAACAAGAGGAAATGGCCTCAAGTTGCACTAGGGAAGGTTTAGGCTAGATATTGGGAAAAGCTTCTATGCTGAAAGGGTTATCAAAGACTGGAACAGACTGCCCAGGAAAGTGATTAAATCGCCATCCCTGGATGTATTTGACAGCTGTCTAGATATGGTGCTCAAGGATATGATGTAGTAGCGGGCCTGGTAGAGTTAGGTAACAGTTGGACGTGATGACCTTTGAGGTCTTTTCCAGCCACAGTGATTCTGTGAATATTGAATGAAATACTGAATGAAAAAGCTTGTATCTTTTTTATTTGAATCTGCTTTGGCTCAATTCATGTGATGCCCTCCAGTCGTACTGGAAAAGACAGTGAACAATTAACTTTCTTCTCTGAGGCACTTGTAATTTTCCAGACCTCTGTCATGTTCTCCTCAAATTGGTCCTGCTTTTCTTCCCAAATGACTCAATCATTTCTCATGTGGAAAATGTTTAGTTTTCTCTGATCATGCCTGTGTCCTTTCTCCAAAACTTGTGCGGTACTTCTGTATCTTTTTGGAGATAAGGCTATCAGAGCTGCCTACTTTATCCATGATGTGAAGGAACTGTTGATTTATGCAATGGCACAACTACATTTTCTTCTTTGTTCTCTGTTTCTTTCCCAATAATTCCTAATACTTGAGTAACTTTTCAGACTGCTATTGAGCACTGACCCAGTGTTGTCATTGATCAGTTGATCCTAATTACCAAGGTTTTCAACCCAGATTATTTGTGGTCTCCCATGAAGTTCCGCTCGAGGCCTGCAAGGCTATCCTAAATGTTTCTGGAGAGCTGTTAACCCTTCCTTTTTGGGCAGATATTGCATGAGGTCTATTGCATTGGAGCAAGAGAGATGGAGATTTTGTAATCATGTGAATATGAATGGAATTTTTTTGTACAGAAAGGATCGTTCTGCCAGAAACTTGTACCTTCATGTTAATGCAGAGAACCAAATTCTATGGTTTTCTCACTGTTCTTTGTAAATGGTTTCTTTTTTATCAGCTATAAAATCAGCTGTAATTATATTACTTCTATTTTCCTTCCACTTTTACCTTCAATGGCAAAGGAGCTAAGGAAACATCCTATCATTTGTTTTGTATTATTCAGCCATCACGACATGAAGAGCTAACTTCCTTACTAAAGGCCAATTTTCCTTCTAAGATACACAAGTTAAATCCTCATGAATACATGCGAGAACATAATCAGCTAAAAGTGTCTATATTGCCAAGAGTAGAAAGGGAAGGTAATGCTGTAGTTGGCAGTCAATTTTAGTTTCATCCTCCAAGCTCCTTTAAGGCATCTCTACCACTTCTCTCTAAAGAAATTTCATAGTGGTTAATGCAGGCAAAAAATACTTTTGCAGTCATTAATAAATATATTGAAGCTGATTCAGTGATGCCATTTCTAGTTCTTAATTTCCGTAAATTTCCCTTGTAGTGCTTCATGTGAATAGCTCCTTTTTACAAAGATGCAATGATCATTTGTATTCCTTAAAGAATTAAGGTAAGATTAAAAGCATTCAATTTAAACATGTTTTACACTAAACTAATGCCCCATCATTTTCTCAGAAAAAGAACAGTAGCAGCATCACTAAACTATGTGGATGACATTTTCTAAAGAGAATGCAATTTATGCCGTGCTTATTACTGAGGATCTTTAATTCAGATCTTCACTTTTCAAGTAAGCTAACTAGTTGAAAGCAAAGAAAGACACACAATGTTTTCACCATCATCTACCTACTATGGCTATTTCTGATGTCCACTCTGAGCTGAAATATGAAGTAGACTGTGTACTTTTTGTTTCTGTGACGAGGTCTCCTATCCAAAATAAGTATATCCTGCTGGAGCTCTTCATGCCGACAAATTACAACTATTTGTTAGAAAAATCAAGCACTAAAAAGCTTTAGAGGTCAGCAGAAAGGCTCTGAAATTGAATTCCTTCTTTCAAATGAAACTCAGAACATTGTTGTGTGTGAACTGGGTCATTTAGTAACAAAGCTCTCACTTAGTCTAATCCTCCCAGCCTGATGGAAGCCTTGTGAAGGGATGAACTGCCAAAATACCAATTTTAGTGTTTTCACTGCCAAGTGAGTCCCACAGCTCCGTTATAGCAAATATAAACAGCATCATCTTTCAGGTTACTCAAAATTTAGCAATAATTCATATGAAGGAACAGTATTTCTAAGCTAGGCTTTAAACAGGTATAATAGGAGAAATTCTGATAGGAAAGAAAGTTGCCTCTTTCTCTTTTGCTACCAAAACTGTCTGCCTGCATGGATAAAAAAAGTTTCAAAACTATCAAAATTTATAATTTAGACCAATTTCTATAAGTTGTCTAATTAATAATTTAAACCAAAATCTCCCTGACTTCATTAGAATTTTTAGATTTAGTCTTCAGTAACAAACAACTGATTATCTCAGTTGTCTAATTATCTTTGCAAGACAACAGAAACAAACCGCATTTCTCAACAAGACATATTAATTTTCAGCATCATCTGGGTGACACACAGCTACAAGCGACCAAAGCAACAGCCTGTACATTTTCACATCACCTAAGAAACCAGAAGAAACCATTGTGTCTTGTATTTTGGCCACCTTGTCATCGAATCTCATCATTTTTCATTCGGTCATCATTTTGCCAAACCTCACAATCATTGTTTGTCTTAGACTCTCTACCTGAGAGACACTTAAACGCCATTAGAATTTCAGCTTCTGACAACTGGTTCTTATCAAGCTTTTCCTCATTAAATAACATAAACCTCTGCAGCCAC
>VYZX01034334.1:116259-132988 GCA_013401335.1 Brachypteracias leptosomus
TGTTCCAGTGATCTGTCACCCTCACCATGAAAAAGTTCTTCCTTTATAATGCTCTTGTAGTGTTCAGAAGTTCAATACAGCCCAACTATATTTGGACTTCTTCAAATTAGAAGTTATGTTGAAAACCAAGAAAATTTGCTAAATGGTCATATCAACTGTTTTTGCTTTGCTGGCTAGGTAAGCATAGACTGGAGCCCACTAAAGGAGGTGTGATTTAAAGATAGAATTCACATAGTAACAATTTAAATATTTTTGGGGGAGAAAACTGTTGAACATTACTTGGTTCATGCACTGTTTGCTTTAAAACATAAGGCTTATTCAAAACCAACGTACTGTGAGTGCAATTAACTCTTCACAGTAAAGCCACTGCCTTAGATGATTTCAGCTAACATGCTTTACCTCACAGCTGAGGCATACAGAGTCTGATAGCACAGCTCAGCTCAGATATCAGGGAGGCAATTTTAACTCAGTCATTTACAACCATGAGAAAGAACTGGTCTCCTCCACTGGCTTGGGCAAACTGACATCTGGAAAGATGGACTGAAGTGCAACCTGTGCTGTCCAGTCTGAGCAGTGCTGCAGGTCACTTGGGGGCAGAAGGCTGCAAATCCCTGCAGATCTAATTCAAAACATAATGCAAATCTGTGTAAAGCAAAATAGCCCAACTGGCTTCTTGGGCAGCTGCATGAATTCTAGCAGAATTACAACCTGGAAATTTTAACTACTTCAACTGTCTCCTTGAGGATTTTAACTTAGGAGGATTCAGTCAGGTGGTATTCGCAGCCTGGAATTGGTATCATGTACGGAACAGAGCTGAAATTGAGGAGACATGTCTGCCTCACTCCTCATGCAGGATTTTAACTAGGGTAACAACAGGAAGAATTAAACTTTTTTGGGTGGTTGTGCTTGCTTGAGCTGCCTTCCCACTATGACCGCCATGTTCATCTGCATACAG
This sequence comes from Brachypteracias leptosomus, assembly GCA_013401335.1. NCBI lineage: Eukaryota > Metazoa > Chordata > Aves > Coraciiformes > Brachypteraciidae > Brachypteracias > Brachypteracias leptosomus. The sequence continues at coordinate 117,215 of VYZX01034334.1, forward strand.
ACCCATAACTTGAAGTTGCACTAGAAGCATTTTAGGTGGTTTAAAAATAGCTTTGAAAATATAAACTCTCGTTTGTGTTTTTCTCTGGCTGAGCTCCTGTCCAGACACCTGCAAACAGAAGTGGCTTAAACTGTGTTTTTCCTCATGCCATTTAAATAATTTAGAAACACTGAGCAGAAGGAGTGAATATTAAGTATTTTAAAGGTCCCTCAAGGGTCCCTGAGAAAGAATTACAGGATACTGCTTGCAATCAAAGTGAAGATAGCACTTTCTTTTCTCAAAACTCAGAGGAGGTAGTGCTTGAGAACAAATGTTCCAGTAACAAAATATTCAAAATAACTGCACTCCTTGCTGAAAACATATTTCCTATTTTCCACAAGTACATAAAGAAAGATCATATTTTCTTGGTCTTGTACAATAAAATGTTTTTCTGTATTTCTTCTTCTATACCATTCACACATAAGACACTTCATGCTGTAGAGGTTTTTATAACAACGGAATAAAATCTTGTACAATAGTAGCTGTTCTTTTCCCAGGTATACTTATCAGCTGGTCATAGTTTAGTCTTTGAAATTAAGTTTCTTGTCCTTATGGAGCTATACGTTTAGATTGAGAAACTATTTTCCTCTTAGCTTACATGAGTAAATAGTGATGCCTCAACTCCAATTAGCAAGGGGAGAAATGAATACAGGAATTTCAGCAGCAGAAAACACATTAATGTCTCTGAGTGATCCAGAACCTTTGCAGTGTGTATGCACATCTCCCTTTCCTACTTTCAGGAATTTATTACCCTCATATCACAGGAGACAGGGAGAAAGCAGAAGTACATGGAAAATTAGTCTTACCAGAATCATACAAAAGGGCTCTGGCAACGCAGACTGTGAGATGAAGATTTACAATTACAAGGCTTTTGCTCTGTCTGGCATACCATCTTGTGGAACACCAATGAGATGGAAATGATCATTTCTGTTCAGTTTAATGTCCCCTGAAAACTATGCTAAAGGTAAAATGAATGTTGTTTCCTGCTCTTTCATTTGATGGCTCCTTGGGCATTGTTTCTAAGCATCAAGCCTTTCCTTGCATCCATTTTAAAGAACCACTATAAACCCCTCCCCACTTCCGCTGTCACCACAGCTTGTTTTCGAGTTCCTTCACTTTATACTTCCTTGGACTCACTTCGCCCAGCACTCTGCAGGAAGGACAGTGCTCACCATACTAAGTGTGCTCAATCTCCATCTTCCAAAAACTTCATAAACAGCTACTTTTGTGTAAGATTTCACTCATCAATAAATCTTCTGAATTATTAATACTGTTTTCAGCACAAATCCAAACCATAGCCCCATAACAGCTACTATGAAGAAAATTAACCTAGCCAAAACCAGCACAGTTGCCAGGTTAGAGGTTCACAGCCTCAGTCCGGTGCCTGAGCTGCAGCACCCCTTTGATTCCTCGAAAACTGCAGCAAAACCAACCACAGGCCCAGGAGGGGCATGATGAATCTGAAAGTATATTGATTTTATTTTATGGGCTATCACAGCAGATACTTTCACATTAACATTTTCACCACAAATATTCACTCTCATTTAACTCAGATGCTCTTCTGCAATTCAATAGAAGATCAGCAGAACAAGGCAGCAAGTAACTAAAGGAGACAGGTTCTGCTGCTGTCACATTACTTCTGTTTTGTCATCCTGCATGTGTCACCAGGGAGCAAGGGTAACTTTAATTACCAACTACTTTAATGTGGAGTAGTTATTCTGGAAAATTGTGAATCATGTTTATTTACTTTGGCAGCATGACAATGGGATCACTTTTAGACCTTAGCAGTGGCTTGGGGAGGCCGGAGAGGAGGGAGGCAGGAATGAAAGGAAGGCACTTTTACATATTTCAGTTTCAGAGAGAGTGTTGTCATTCAAAAGAAAGTCTGTGATTGCTTTCAAGTTGCTGTTAAGGTGGAAATGAGCTGGGACTCCCGATGTAGCCTACTAGAATTTCTACACTGTCCAGAAATCCTCATTATCTTCCATTTCAGCAGTTTATAACTGATACAGCTGGTGGGAGAGGCTTATTGCTTTGACATCTGCTTTTCCAAATGCTACTGTGAGCTTTCAAAATCTCTGATGGGTTAATGTGGAAAGTGTACCCTGCCCTAGTCCAGTCACTTGAGAATACCATGGAGAGGTATAACTACATACACTTAGTGATTAATTATTTTTTTTTAGATTTCTGAGTTTAATACTCCTCCGGGACAAGATATTGAGGCTAGATGAGCTTAAAATGTGTGACTTGGTACTACAGCACTATGCTGTGTTGCACGCTTCTCTTCCCCTGCACCCCCGTCTTTCTTTAAAGTTCAAGGGAAGTTCTAAATTCAGGAAGTTTTATATACCTTGTCTTTGGCTGCTAAACTCTGCCTCCTTACTGCTCCTTGCTGCTCAAAGCTAAGCACTAATTGTTCCATCTCCACCATACAGAATCAAAATAAATCTCAGCTTCAACTTATTTGTGGTTTTGTTTTTTTTAACTCAGATGATCTCAGCAATCCACTTTCCAGTTCTGTCTTATGGAGAGCTGAATCAGCTCAAGTGAGAAAACTGTGAATAAATGATTGAGGACAAAAACCTATTAACTGCATTTCTTTGCTCAAGATAATGTACAGAGAGCTGTATGATACCCCATAAATTACTAATTAATATCTCTTGAGATTACAGAGCATTTAGTGCCTTTCTTGATATGTACAAGTAGCATTTTTCCAGGCCAGAAACTGCTAATAAGGGTGATTCTTATCTTTTAGACCTTGAAAAAATAAAGTCCAAATTTCATCCCCTAGAATTCCTCTGAGTTAATGGTTATTTCCAACTAATTCAAAGACACACTGAAACTGATGGAGAATGGGGGAAGGTCAGCCACCAGAAACACTCTCTACTTTATTTTCTTCCTAGTTGGAAACAGGAATACATGAGGGCACATGCTAATAGCTGTTCCAGGACGCTGTTGTCACAACCCCCAAGATAAGAGCAGGACACTGTCAGCCAGGCCCCCTTTGCCTGTGGCACCAGAAACACCTTTCTGTTCACCCAGAGCTCTGACAAAACATGGGTGAAGTGCTAGTGGCAGATGGTGTGTATTTTGGCTGTGTGTTGCCAGCTCTTCCCTTAGGGAGGGGAATGGTGTGGTGTGAAAACCCCTGAGGGAAGCGGGTTGATCATCCTCCAAGAGGCAATTGAGCTGTGCAGGGGGAGACCTAACTAAGACATTGAGAAGGTAGTGGTGAGGCAGTAAGAGATATGGGTTTAGCTGGGAGGTTCCTGAGATGGACAGAGATAAGCTGTCACCTTTACAGGTGACAGGAACAACCTTCCTAGGGACCACAGAGGACTGCACAGAGATTGCCACAATCAATGACCTGGCTGAAATGAAAGCAGAAAGCATCAGTCCTGCAGAGGGCAGGGAGAGACGGCTTATAAACCTTTTGTTTCTGTTATCTCTTCCCTAGCCACAAAGTTTTCTCTCAGCAAAATGTTACCAGTCATGGCTTGTTTCCTAATAGCATTTGCCTTGTTAAAGCTTGAAACCTTTTTGGTCTTTTAGGGATGCTCAACAGGGAGGCCCCAGCAGTTTCAATGCAAAGCACTGGCCAACTCCTCCCAGATCTGCTACAAAATTCAACCCTTCAAGTGAATTATGCCAACAATATATATTGAATGCTGTCTTCGTAACACTCAGCATGTATTTTCAGTGAAGTACTTCGGTAAGGCAAGGCTTGCTACCCTCTCGGTCTCCTGTCTCCATGGGTGGATACTGCAGGCATTTCACAGGACCCAAGGAGCAGGTCTGCATAGCAAAGACTAGGCAGTGGGTACTGCCTTGCAGAGGTCCAGGACCAGGACCACTGGTGCTCCTGCAAAGGAGGTGCAGTCACAGATCCAGTCCCTGTCAGCTGTCCCTATTTTAGTATACAAGCTGCTGTGGTTTTACAGCATATTTTTTAAAAGGTCCATGTTTCTTAAAGGCCTCCAAAATTTGCCATTTCTGAAGAGCTATTATGACAATTATTTCAACTCCAGAGCCATGAAAAGGTTTCCTGGTTGGCCGGTTTGTTTCTCTCTTTCATAAACTGTTGCTGTCAGGGCAAGGAACATGTTTGTTTTCTGTTGGGTTTTTTGTTTCTTCAAAGGAGAAATAAAAAAAAAAGATCAAAAGTATTTCAGAAATGATAACAAAATGTATTTCAGAAAACACATTTACATTTTAAGGCACCACTTTGCAGGGAAAATGTTCCTCTGAGATTTCAAAACCAGAGGCAATATAAGTTTGATAATAACAAATGACACAAGTACAAGCCACAGATATGCTTAAGATTTTCTGTGTCATTTCTGAGGCAGCTTTGAAGGCTGGCTATTCTTTTATTTGGATTCCTCAAAATAGCTTCAGGCACTCGTAAATATAAATTGAATCCTGACTTCCAAGAAAACTAGTTGGAATCAGTAACTTAAAATATTACTTTTGCTTCAAGCAAGGGTGGATTGCAAGGAAATGTTGTGCCACATATGCTGTCTTCATTCACTACATCTATTGTTTTCTGAGGATTTTTCAAAATCATACTAACCAGAAATACATCCCTGGAAAGCATTTATCTTTTAATAAGCACTGCAATGCCTGAGCAATGTTCATTTTCCCTTTTTTTTTTTTCTCCCAAGTATCCAGATGCTTTTGTATATAAGAGTTCTAGAAATAATTTAATTTCAAGAATGCCTTTTTTATGCTCTGACTGCCAGATACCACAGAGAAAACTGGATTACAGACAGACTAAGCAGCTGTGTGTATTTAATCCAAGAGCAGCTTTTTTTAGGTCTGAGATTTATGCTAATCTAACAATTTATTTTTAAAACTTGTTTAGAAGATTGACATCTTAGGTTTGTCAAGTATCTGTGGCTGCACTGTGATATCTTGAAAATAAGTCTCGAGAAGAAGAAAAGTGGTTTGAGACATAGAGGTTTTACTGTGGCTACACCTGATGTTCCACTAAGAGGAACAGTGATGGAAAGGCTACTGGACTGTCCTAGTGGGGACAGACCCTTTAGACTCTTTAATGGCAACAGGAACTTCTCTAACCCTACACACGATTGTGCCTTGACCCCAACTTAGGGACTATCAATAGATAATGTACATTCAAACCATACATTCAGTCCTTCTTGTTGAGTCAACTCCCAAGACTACAGACACATCTGTTTCACAATTGTTTCTGTAATAGAGAGCCCAGCCAGAGAGGCCTTCTGTGGAAATGCTCCCTTACAGATACCAGTACTATGGTCCCCTGATCCAAGAAGAGGTTTTCCTGACTTTAGGACTGGATTTGATCACACATGCAGGGTAAATTGCCCAACTCACCCCAACACTAAGATGTCAATGTGCTGATGTTGCTCTGACAATTTATTTAGAGCCTAAGACCAATTATTAACGTTTTCTAAATTGCTCCAGATATTATGACCTGTTTGCTCAGAAGTAGATATTTTCCTTGTGAATTGTGATCGTTTCAAGGAAAATATAACAGTATTTAATTATTTTAGTATTTCCCAGACTCCTTAATGCTGATAAATCACATAACCCCCTGAGGCCACCATATCTAGTGGCATGCTTGGAAGATAAATTACATGCACTCTTTTGCATGGTAAGACCTGGCAAGATGAATCACAGACACACTGGAAATACACAGCAGCTTTTTAAAGATGTGGCCCTTCATTCTCTGTGGAAAAAGGTATTCTTACCAGTTGAAGTGTCCGTTGCTATTCCTGGCACTCACTGGTGACAGCAGCAGAATAAATTCCCCTTCCTCAATTTTCAGAGCACAGCGTGAGACTCATCTCTTTGCTAAGACAATATCCTCATGGATTTGAAGCATCACTCAGAATCCTGTTGAGGTCTGATCTTTCTGAGTAAGAGCTTCTGAAAGAGAGCAGAGAGTTATTGTTCACATATTGGCACACATGCACACACTGAACCATGCACCATCTCTGGTTCATACACCACAGAGACCACAGAGATGAGTTGTCCCTCCTATTTTTTGTGGCAATAAATACATTGAGATCTCATATCCTCACATGTACAGCACAATTGTCTGCTGTATAGAAACATATCTTAAAAGCTGGGAGTTGCTGGGAGAACTGAAGTGAAACAAGTCAGTAAATTAAGAGCAGCTTTTCCTCCAGGCAATTAAAATGCCAAGAGGAGCAGAGCCAAGGAAGGGGATGTGAGGGAGTCTCCAGGTTGTCACTGAAGCAGCAAGGAGATTCATTTGTACGTCGCCATGTTGGATATGTTGACTTTACTTTCAGTTTTCAGCTTGAGCTTGGAAACAGTCAAGGAAAACACCATCTCAGGGATCTTCCCGTGAGACAACAGGTGTGAAATTAGGGCAGGGTGAAAGAGAAACTTTTCCATAGGAGCTGTGGATTCAGAGTAGGGTCAAGCATGGGTGGTGGAGGACCAGATCTCTCTTTGCATTCAGCTCCCAGACACTGCCTTCTCAGGCTGACAATATTTCTCCCAGAAGCTCTCAAGGGCTGTTTTCCCAGACCCTATGCCACGTTTCCTCTGTATGCTCTTATATTGAGATGAAGACTGGAGTGGGCAGGGACATAAAGATGGTGCACAAAGCAAGCAAGGCCTTAGGCGTATGGCAGAATTAACGTATGGGAAATTATATTTCCTGGGCAACAAAATCTCCTCGCTTCAGTCCTGTATTTCTCAGTACATTTAGCAGTCTAAGTAAGAGCAATCAACACCACTTTTCATTTTGATAGATATCTGAAACATGTTCAAACAATAACACAAACATACTTCATTACCATAGTCTCAATATGAAATTCTGTGCTGTATTCCTAGCTTATAACTTGTTAAGGAACTTTGATCCCTGATAGTATTTCAATCGTTCATTAAGTTAGAACTGCCTTTCACATAATTATCCTGTCTTCTTGTCAGCCTGCATTCCTAATACTGAAGGAAATCCCCCAAATTAAATAGAAGCCAGAGCACCATTTAATAAGAAATTATTGCTGCAGATACAGATATAATAAACTACTCACTAGCAACAAAAATACTTTCAAGGGCTTTATCACACAGTCTTGCCAAGGCACGTGATTTCAAAGACTAACTTTCCAAGTAGTTCAACTGGCAACTGTTAGATCAGAGAACAGAGGAAGGAGCTTCCCTCTTGGATAGGGCAACACACAGCTGTGGGTAGAGCTCCTCTTAGGAAGCTGACACTCTAATTGAAGACTTTTTAGTAGAGCAGATCTCTGTAGGCCTATGATTTATCCAGGGCTGATGAGCTCCAGCTTCCACTGCAGTCATGAAAAAATCAGAGGTTATTCACTGATTCAGAAAGTATCTGTCTAATAGCAACTTATTCAGCAAAATAATTCACTTTTATAAGATGAACTCTAGTTCTTGATTACTCAGTTGTCAGTGAATAAGGAAGAATATTAATTGAGCTCTGAAAATTCTATATTTTTTCTTCACATGTAAAAAATCGAAAGGTGATAAGAGGTGAGAAAGGATCTGCAGCAGTTACATTATTGCTAAAGAGGGTTGTATTTCCCTTTAAACAATTGCCTATAAATAATATTTATACTATGTCAGTGGCACGCATTTATGGCATCATTAATTTAAATCTACTTGTATTACAGTAACCTATGGGTCCTGGACCAGAGATCAAGAGCATTTAACTCCCCACATGTCTGTATCCAGAAATATTACTGCAAAGTAAATAAGATAATTCAGAGACAATGAAAGAGATCTTGGCATTCAAAGGACAGAAAAGGTAAGGAAGTTGCAGAAAGTCATGGTAAGGTCAAAGGTATAAGACACCTTTCACAGCTTTATGAAGGAAGGTTCTTGTTCTGCACATATAGAAATCATAACTGAACAAGGCACTTTGCCTGCAGACAAAAATGTCTCAATCTCATCCCTATCCAGGAGACCACACAGCCTTCCACTAGCTATCACATAATGATCCAAAAGACAAGAAGTGGTTGCAGAGAAAGAGCTCTATAAAAATTGGACAAAACCCAGAAGAAGACAGGAAAGTTTCAGGGCTAATGTTACCCAAAAATCAAAGAGTGAAATCTAGTTCTTCTTGAAGTTGGCTACAAGAGAAGGAATGCAATGCTGTCATGTTCCATCACTTAAAGAAGTCTTGCCAGGAACAGCTCAGCTGGAAAGGATCAGCAGGAATGCCAAATGAATGGCTAACATTGGGCAGTAGCCTTTCAAGCAGATGCTGCTCTTAAACATCCCAACTCATCTGTATCTCTCTCTCATAATTGGCTTCTTGCCCTTTACTTTGTCCCTCTGGAAAAGCAGCCTGCTTTGGAATTACATTCCAGAACTTGCTATGGTGTTTCTGATGCCAAGCAAGAGGAGTGTGGGTGTTTCAAGACAAGGTAGGAAAGCTAAGCTGAAACCCACTGATGAGCGAGGAGATTTTCCTTTGTCCTGGAACAGCACAAAACAAGTTTAACAAATAATGGTCTCTGGTTGCTGCATCCTGCAGCAGGATCTGATAGCCTAGCTCACACTGCCCTGAAACCGAACTTTTATTGGGGTAAAATAACCTCTCCTCCCTTGAACAGTCAGGACATCTTGTTCAATATCAATCAGTATTTCTTTACAAGCCAAGGAGGGCAACAGCTCACCAAATTGGTTCTGGGCTAGGGGAAGTGCTCAAGATTTTGGCTGGGATGTTGTCCCCTTTAAAAGGATTGGATGAAAGAGTCAAGTAGCTCACTGTTTGACCATACTTGAGGACTGAAAGGGTTTCAAGAGGCAGAGCACAGTTGCAATTTCTCTGTGCAGAGTCCTTTTTCCCCGCTTGGTGGGTACATATTGGGGAGCCCCTAAGCACACGTGCCATAAACCACAGAAATTGAGGCTTACTTAAAGGATTTGCTTGGCAGCAGAGCAAATTTGCTGGTGTACCAGCCTCTGTGGTACAAAAAAATGTTTTCCAGATGAACTTAGACTAGCATAACATCTTCCTCTAATATATGCATTCCTTTTCTGTGTATGATGTGAAGATGCATCCTTTAAAGCTCCAGCAGTTCTTGCAGTTACCCAATCTGTTTAATGTGAAAGCTCCAGAAACATTTAAAAGCTTCTAGCTGTTCTAACTTCTGAAGAAGAAAGTCTAATTAAATCTCACTGGGGCTCTCATTCATTCTTCTTATGTTGCCATGACTCTAGCCTTTGGAGGCCAAGGCCAAGAAAGGAGGGAGTTGGTAGCACAGAAACCCAGAGGTATCTAACATTTTAGTCCTTTTAAAAAATCTCAAAATTCTTAAAAAAAAATATTGCAACTGATCAGAATTTCTGCAGAGCTTGCACAGATTTCTCCCTCCTTTTCATAAGGTCTCTGATATTGCTCTCCGACACTGAATTAATAAATCTAAGTTGTGGACAAATGTTTGTCACCATTTAGAAAGCAGCAATCACTAACCATATGGAAGCACCCAAGACCCCCCAGAAACAGCTTTTCCTCACAGTATGTAAAGATTATGATAAATATTTAATGCTATTTGAGAAATAATCTCAAAACCTTTTTTTATAAAGGCACATTGACCAATTCATTGTCTTAGATAAGTATAATGGTAATTTTCCTTACATATTTAGTCAGATTTATAAGTGCAAGGAAATTGCATTTATAGACTTCCAAGAAGAGTTTGTTACAAGTACTAATGAAACTATAGTTGGGATCAAATTAACATATACTTAACCTGGACCACACAGTATCCAACATTAGTCCTATACACACACACACAGAGAACAAGGAGGTTGTAAAATTGGAGGGAGAATCTGGATCTACTGAAATGATGGATTTTTGTTCTGCTCTAAATAAAGGAGACTACTTTGGATTCCCATGAACTTAATTCAAGAGCTGAATAGCTGAAATTATTTTATCTGTGTTAACTTTCCAGAGGAAGAGAAACTTAAAATCTATTTTACTGTAGAGATAGCAGTTTTGGTTAATGATAGCAGTATAACTAACAATTTATTGGGGAGGGAATGCAGAGAGGAAACAAGCAGAAAATTAAAAGCATTGAGGATGGAATTCCTGGCATGGTCTAAACAGTGGATTATTTGCAGCTCTAGTTAGAAAGCACTGGCAAGAGCTGTTATGAATATAATTCATTGAATCTTGGTTTGACACTAAAATACTCTGCAAAATAATAATTAAAAAAAGCAACTGCAAAACCTTTTGTATCAGTAAAAATACTGCTTGAAATTTTGAGTTTCCCCAGTTCAACTATTAAGGTGCATCTAAATACCACATGCGCTACAAAGTAATAATCTTGTGAGATGCTTGGACGGAGTAAAACTATTATTATTAATGTGGAAAGAATGTCTGAAGTGCTTCACTGGTAACAGAAAGATGCCAGAAGTCTTGAAAGCACCTTAAATGCCTGGCTAATTGCTCACTAAAGTCCATTTGGTTCAGATATTAGATTGGTCTGCTTTATGGTCTAATTTTCCAGTAAATAACATTTTATCTCAAATTTTATTATTTTTCAACTTTTTTCCCACAACTTAAAAAAAAATTATATAGGTGTCCTAACCCTTGGCTATGATGTAGTTTGCATTTACGTATTATATTCATAGGCTTGGCACATGAGCCTACATTTAAAACACGTGTGTATACTGCTTTAGTTTTGAAGTTTTTGAGTACATTGTGTTTGCCCCAAAGGAAATTCTGAGATCAAGAAGTACCTCTGCATTGTTTTTACCAAGCTCAGAAAGATTCAGCATTGCAATAATTAAATATTATTATAATGGACACACAGGGATTAATTAAAATTCCATGGACATCTTCATTCTTGCATATTGGATTTTGTAACTTTTATATTCCATGTATGGGTTGTATATTCATGAGAGACACCTAAATGTTATCCCAAGTTTTAAAAATCAAAATGAATTGTGGAGCTGCAACCTAACTTCCAAGTGGTCATCATATGGACAAGTTACCATGCACAGAATTCTTTATACTGCTTGAACTAATGGACAGTCTAATGAAAATAGACTTTTAGCCTCTCAGAGGGATACTAAACCAGGTCATGACTTAAATAGCTGTGGACTGGGAACCTCAGATATAATTCCAGCTGTGGGAGAGGACAGCTCAGGCGAGCAGAGGTTCTTCCACTCATTCTTCTCAAGTTCAGCTCTTGCTGTCTGACCTTCTCCAAATCTCTTGAAGATTTTTCTTCTCTCCATATCCTATTCTGTTTGAGGCTGACATCTATGATTCAAACCATTTCATGTTTGCAAAGTTTAAGTGAACACAGGGTCTGTGTAGTGGGAAGTTCTCAGTGATGTTAGTATTGAATAGTAGCACCAGCCTGTTACAACTTACCATGGAGACAGATTGCAAATACCTGCACTGAATGTCTAAGCATATCCAGTACAAAATAAATCTTCCCAGAAGCCAGAGCCAAATCAGACTGAACAAAGCCTCTGTGCTGCTAATGAAAGTGCTGTGTCTTTTCTATTGCCAAACCCAACCTCACTACTTATTAAACATTACACATGATTTACTATATCTATTATGATAAACATATAATTTAAAATGTTTTTATAACACATTCACAAACATGCACTTTAGTCACTTCAGAGATTATAGGGACTGGAGCTCTTTGCCAGCAGTTTTCTAGGCACACAGTCCATGCAAAACCTTTCCTTTCTGATTGTTTTAATTCTAGTGCACATGGAAGCGATTGGGGTTTTTTTCCAATGCAAGGAGGAGTGAAAAACAGGAACCAAAGTGACTTTCAGGAAAACAAACCAGATCAAATCATATGGGGATTTGCAAGTTAATTTGCTTCATATTATCTTTCAATTTCATCCCTCTTAGTGCTTGCTTACAACTAGAATTTAAAATACAGAAATAGATTTTTTTTTTAAGTTCTTGTAAGACACCCAGTCTGCAGGCTCAGAGGAGTCAGAGAGTTTGAGCCAGGCTAAGATAGGCACTCATAAGAATGAATGCTTATCTGAACCAAACTTTCTGAGGTTTTTCACATTACAAACAAGCATTCTAGCTACAATCAGGGATGTAAGAGAGCAGGGCTAGTCTTCAGACTAAGTGCCTCAGCCATCATGCTTCTATTTCTGACTCTAACAAAGTGCATCTATACGACCTTTGGCCAGTCATTTAACCTTCCTCCACCAGTCCACTGCCTGTAAAGTGGAGATAGCAATACTTCCTCTTCCTTCAAATGCTGGTCTCTGCTGTCTGTTCTTGAAGCAGCCAGAACAGGAACAGAAGTTAACTGCTTAATATGGAGGGTTCTCTAACTGTTGAACCCCAAAGTATTGTTGTAACACTAAAAACATAACTAGTTAGTAGTGTGGGATATTGCAAAACCATTCCCTTCCTTTGGAATTTCCTTCACTTACTTCCCAAGTTTGTTTACAAAATGGTTTTAAGTGACAAACCATAGTTAATAAAGCCATAGAGTAGAGGCTTTAGAAAGACGTATTTAATTAGAACCTTTGGTGGAAAGAAATTGTTGACAATTTTAAGCGCTAATGTTTTGCTAAGGAAAACATCAAACATGTTAAGGAAAGTGGTACTAGATTACATTATATCTTTTCTATTCATATGATCATTTCATGTGTGCAAGCTCATGTCTTGATCAAAGTGGTGGTTGCCAAAAATTTAGAGAAGTCCAAAGATGGGCCTGAATACCTGACCTGTGAGAGAATTGATCGGAAGAGATGCATACTGAATTTCCTTCTTTCATTGAATTTCTACCAAGGCTTCCTGAAATTTTTTTGTTCTAAACATTTCAAGTGCTTTGGAAGCCAACACAAAGTAACTAGCAGTTTAAGCTAAATGGAGTTTACCAGTAAGTTTTCACACTGCCTCTTGATTTGATAGATGTTAACGATACTCATTGGAGAAGAAATAGATATTAAGTCCTTTAAGACTGATGTGACAATGATGGGAGTAGTTGCTGTTCCAATACATGTATTCAAGATTTTGATGTAGGGATGCCATGAAGCAAAGTCATGAATTTCAGCTCCTAACACCTGTTTTATACTGTATCCAGGTCAATAATCTGAGGCAGATTATGCATCCATTCAAAAATGCATATCTGGAAAAATAAAGTCAATGCAGATCTTCAGGTAGGTTTTTGTTTTAAAACCAAGACCTTAAAAAGGCAAAATAATCAGGAAAAAATAAAAGCAAGCATCTCTTGCTACCAATTACACGCATCAGTATGAATTTCTATAATAACTGTGGTGCATTTTTCACTTAGAGGTAGTAAAGTAGGTTGATGCCACTGGGATGAAGAAAAAAAGCACATTGTCAGATATCTGTAATTTACTGCCAGCTCCTTTGCTGGTAGTTGAAAGCAATATGCGCATCATGTGGGAGCTGACAAAATTACCCAACTGAAAACAAGAAAACAAGAATTTTAATAGAAGATCTATTTAACATCAATTTTCCTTTAAATCTCGGGTTTTAATTCCCAAAGCATTTTAAAGAGAGGTTTGCTCTCACAGACTGGACACCTTCAATGAGCAGACAGAAAGGGAGTGCTCTGTTCCCTCCTACCATAGATCATGGTAGTTGGTAAATTTTCATGGGACAAGTGTGATGAGGAATTAACCCCTTCCATTGCAGGGGGGGACAAAACCTATCTTGTAACTAGACTTCATCCAGAAAACTTCTGGGGAAAACTAAGTCTGTAACACAGAAAGCTAAAGTAAAATTTGCAGTTTGCTTTGCAGAACGAATCAGATATTACACACAATTTACATTTTTCAAGAGATATTTTCCTTGTGAATCCCTTAGGATTAAGGATAAAGTCTAAAATACCCCACTATGAAATCTCAACTTCTTTATGATTTGACAGTAAAGTGTAAATCTAACATTGTGAGCTCATCTTGGCCTTACTGGTCTCTTCAGTAACAATGGATTAATCCATGAAAGATTATTGGGACAGCTGAAATATGCACTTCAAGCCTTGGAAATCTAACAAGGCAGTTGTGAGTGTGTGTGTAGGACTGGAGCGAGAGGCTTTCATCTCCATGCATCTGTTTCTGTAACCTCCTCTCTGGCTCAGACAGGCACAACTCTGCCCTTTCCCCCATCTGCTCTCATCCATTCAGAGCTCACTTGCAAAGAGTGCTTTTCTAGACCATTTATTTGGTATCTCACCTAGCAATCTATCCATGCTGGCTGCTGTTTCTATATGCTATAGAGCACCTAGTCTTAGCTCCTTCTTTTGTCTTCCAAGGTATCTCACATTCTGTCTCAACTCATTGACCTATTTTTCTGAACAACATCAAGAGACTGATAAGCACATGATGCCAGTTTGAATCATACACCCATGGTGTTTCAAGTTACTACTATGCATGGAAGGTGACCCAGAAGGTAGCATCTTATAAATTGCCTCAGTAACTGCATTCAGATTATTTCTTAAAACTTTCCTTGCTGTGATGACTAACAAAAAAGGCATTGTTACCATGCTAAGTCTGTTGCTTATTACACTGACTAATGTGGTCTTTTGTTTCTTTGTCTATACCTAACTGTTGCTTGTCTTGCTGTGTACTTGGGTTACACAGTCTTTGAGATAGGCTTTTTTACTTAGCTCTTACTTAAAGCTTCCAGAACAATGTATGTCTACTCCATGATGGGCAGTTACATGCAGTGTTGGTGTATAAAAGGCAGACTATGAAGTTTTTAAGAAGTAAAAGTTTAGTATTTTTTTATAATACTTCTCTTTGCAATACTGGAGAGCAAAACCAAAACATTCCATTTTCCACAGCAGGCATTTCAAGAAGAGATGAAAATAAGAATCGAGAAGGGAATCACTCCATGTACAGGAAACAACAAAGAAAATTAAACTATAAAAAATGACAACATTACTGCTCACAATTCTACAGGATGTTAGATATCATGACCACGATTCAGCTCACAATTGTCTCATACTTAGGTTTTAGTAGAAGGTGAACATCTGTCTATATGGAAATATCTAATTGATTTTTTTATTTATTTACAGGGGAAAGTGGGTTTCCACTATAAGATTCAAATTCACTGAACTTTGCAAGCTACATCATGTTGTTCCATTATTACGCTTTCAGGTTCCATTTGTTATGCCTGGTGTATTAAGAAAAAAGCCTTATGATTTTCCCATGATGCATATAAATGAATAAAGGGAGCCATGGGGGATAGCTAGAGGCCTAAAAACTAGAGTACACTCTATGCTTTTGTGAATACTTACATTTAATTAAAGAGCACCATATGCTATCAAAAGTATTGTTTGCTGGGTAACGTCCCTTCTTAACAAATGTGATTACAGACAAAGGGTAAATATTATGCAAGAAGACATAATAATAGCACAGCCCATTGGGAAAGGAGAAACCTAGAACTACGAAAGCTACTCTAAGCAGTAGTGTGCTATTTGGCGAGAATACAAACTTGCTCTGGAAAATACCTACCTTTCAGCCTTGCATAGAAAAGTTCAGGAGCTATCCAAGCTTTGTCACTTATCTTTAGACTTACCTTGGAAATACACATTTTTGCCCTCCAAAGTACACAAACACACTGTGGGCTTTATATTTTAACTCAAAATTAGGTTGGGTAGAAATACAATTGAGTTTTAGGGCAAAACAACCTGTATCAGACACTTCCAGCCTACTTATTCACCCTTGCAACACAGACCCCTGCCCAGCTGGCTCCTGTATCCATCAACAATCACAGAATCACAGAAT
>VYZX01034339.1:33870-67357 GCA_013401335.1 Brachypteracias leptosomus
GGCGGGACAGGGAGGAGCGAGAGTCGGCCGTGGGGGCGGGATCCCGCCGGGCCCTGACCGCCCGCCCGCCCGCACGTCGCGGCTGGTGTGTGCGGGCCCACAGCGGCGGCGCGGCCCGACCCGGCTCGGCTCGGCCGCCTCCTTAGGCTGGGGCGGCTGGAGAGCTGCCACCGTCAGCTTGGCGCGTCGGTATGTCCGCTTCAGGCTAGCGCTCAGCGCCGGGTGACACGCGGCGGCCCGGAACGGTGGCGGGGCGGCGGGGAGCGCAGGCCTGGGCCGGGCTGCGCTAAGGGGGCTGCGTGAGAGAGGCGGCCCAAGTACCTCCTGGTGAGGCCTTCGCCGGCGCCTCGGGGGCCGACGGCCCGGGCTAGGGGCAGGCGGCGTCCGCGGCCCGGCCGCAGGGCAGCGAGCGGAGCCGTCGTCTTGGGAGGTTGAAGAGACTGAGTTTACTGGAAGATAAAACAAGCTTTGCGGTCGCTGGAAGGTCGCACAGCAAAGAGGAGCTCCGTCGGCTATGCCGGCTCAAGACGCTCGTTTTTTAGTGGGTAGCTTTGGCGCGTTATGAGGCGGGAGTGGGAGAAGGCGCTGGGTAGGTACGTCCGTGACCCCTGTTCCCGTTGCACTGCTTGAGGTTTTTTCATTCGGTCCCATTAACTGCGTGGGACACGCTATCCTGACAGCGGGTTTTGATTTGGTTTTTAAGGAAGATGTGTTTTGAAACATATTAGACCTGTTCATCTCAAGCTTCTCAATCTGTTATGTTTTGGAAGGTGCCTAATACGTCCAAAGCAGTCCACATTTCCTTGAAACTGATCACAGAAATCACTTTTCTCTCCATTTCTTATTTACAGTAATTTCTGACTTGTTTTTAAATACTGTTGCTTCCTATCCTTTGGCACTATATAGCAAGATGCTAAGTTGCAATGCCATGTCACATACCACAGCTGGGTTCACTCAGAGTTAGATTCTAGTACATCAGACATCAGTGAAATAAAATGTCTTTCATTAATCCTTTATTCATGTTCCATGTTCCAGTATTATGTATTTGTGTATGTGTTTGTACTCATGTATATATATGTAAAATACATGTACATAAGTACATACACACATTTCTACAGTTTCCTGTAGAGTTACTTAAAGCTGGTAAGAGCTTACCAAACCTCCCTCATTTTTAGGGCACTTTTGGGATTGTTTTCTTCCCAGAAATTAAAAATACTATCTAAAGATTTCATAGTATTCCTGGTAAACTTTCAGAGGTGTTTTCCACAAAGCACTGCAGGTGTTTTGTTGAGGTATCTCCCTGTAGCCTATGGTACACACATAACTTCACTAAAAATGTCCATCCACTTAACTGCCTTTCCAACAATATCACAGCAAGACTGTAAATATAGAAAGTCTGATTGCAGAAGATGTTTTCAAACTGAAAAATAATTCATTCACTAATTTTTGTCACTTGATTTTAGAAGTCTATTGTAGAGACAGTACATGTTGCATCAGCATAATTTTAAACTACAAAAGTGAAAATAATGAAAATACAAAATAAACTGATAAAGTTCATCGTTAAATTAAATTTTTGCATCTTTGTAACTAATAGCTGCTTTATACAACTAGTGGGGAATGTCAAGTTTTACTTCTTTACAAGGAGTAACAACTACTTCTGATTATTCTGTGTCCCAGATGTTACATTTTAAAGAGACTAGTACTATATTTCATCCAGTGGCTCTGCTGGGCTACACTTTGGACTAACTGTCCCTGGCAGCATCAGAAGAGAGAATCTGAAATCTGACTCCACTCTGTTCTTTGCTAACGCTCAGTGTGAGCGGAGCTGGCAATGAATCCGGTTGCTAATAGTCTTGGTTTCATATGTTCATAGCTTGACAGACTTTATCTGTGTATTTGCCAAAGGCTGAAACCTCTTCTTTTAAATTTCAGCTAAAACAGTTTTAAAGAATGAGGCAATAACCCTAAAACATTGAACCATTGTGGTAGCTGCTGACTATATATGCAGCAAGACACAGTGTTACCCAGTAGGTTTAGGTTTAGGTTGTGACTGGACTTAGAAAGCTGCATGGACTGAAAGTTCATTGTTACCACTGAGGGATCCACTGATCTGCTTGCAACTTGGAAAATGTAACTGAGCAACATGGTCATTCCATTAAAAATAATTAAGATTTTTTACATAACAATCTCTCCAGTGTTAAAATGTCTTTTGCAGTGGGATTCTTGTATCATATCCAGAAACAGCTAAGCAGCCCTACTGAATGCTTGGAAAGAATCGCACCTTTTGGCAGACAAAAGAGCTGTACTTGCTCTGAAATCTTAAACCTCCTGTCAGTAGTCCATGACTACAAGACTATGCTCAAGTTGTCATTTCAGATGAACTTTTGGGAACAGTGAAGGGTTAGGCTTGGTCACCCGCTTGATTTCAGAGTGCACCTAACTTCAGTGGAGTGGTCCAGGCATAGTGGGCTGGTTTCATTACCTCCTTCACCTTTGTCTTTGAAGCAGTATCAGATGGCTTTGTGATTGGTTGTAAAAAAAGAGAGTTTTTTCAGCCTTAAGGGTAGATAGGCTTTTACAGATCAGTGGAAGCATACAGGCTACCTCTGCACCAGAATATAAAGCATATTTGGACTCATTCTTTAGGTGTCAGGGTGAGTTGCATGGCATAGGTTACTTGCATACAGCTGAATTCTTTCCCCTTCGGAACAGGGGGGCCTTTTCCATACTGCCTACTGGATTTATACAGATTGCAAACCATCACTGAGCGATCTAGGCGCCAACTTGTACAAGGCCATTGCCTGACAGTGCTTGCCAGGGCCCAACCATTCCCAGAAGCATGCCAGCTGTCAGAAGTGCGGATAGGTGTCTGCCAGCCCTTAGATTCTGCCTTGGTCCCATTTAAATCACTAATGCAGACAGTCACAGAGTCAGATGAGGGAGGAAATTTGACTTGAGCCTGCGGCCAAATCAGGCATGTGAAAATAGAGAAGCAATGATGGGCTGTAGACCCACAGGGAGTACAGAATGGTCTGTAAGAGATTCCTTTATAGTTTGGAGAAGTAAAACCACCCCTGCTATGTCAACTGTACTTTCAGAAGTGCAGCTCTGAGTGCAATTTAACTGGTTGAAAATGTTATTTGCATTTTTAATATTTATGTGTGTGCTATGAAACTGAACAAAAAATACTATTTGCATGATGTGCGTTCAATAGATTACCTCTCCAATGTTAAAAGAAAAAATATTTGATGTGAAAATGAATAACAACCATGGGGTAATACAGAGCAATTCTCCCTCCATAGTGTAAATGTGTTTTTTTGTAAGTAGTATTTTCATATTGATATGTACGATAGGAGCAACTTGACAGGTCAGTCAACCAACAGTTCAATGTTTGGGCTGAGCGTGTGCTGCAAGTTTGGGAACATGGAGTAACAGAGTTCTAAAGATAGATGTCCCTTCTCTACCCCACCACACAACTGTTCAGAAATATGTGTATTTACTTGCCGTTCCTAATTGTGAAGAGAGGGAGGAAAAAATGTTGTGGAAAATACCCACGTGGAAAGATATTATTGAACTTCATTTAAGAAAAAGTGTCACAACATTTCGGGTTTGGTTCTAAAAGAGGTGGTGTGCCAAGCTGGTTTGAGGGCTGAGGTGAAATTGAAATGCTCAGTGTACAGACTTCTGAGAGGAAATGAGAGAGAGAGAAAGAAGAAAATGAGTGGTGTAGCTGCATGCTTCCAGGGTGTCACAGCTTTACAGCTTTGAGGTACGTGATTTACTTTCTTTCTGAAGGAGGGCTGCATATGGAAAACTTATTTCCTATGGAGCTAAAGTTGGAGGCATCTGGCGCTTTCTTATGGTCATTGAATTGTTACAGCAATAGGCATTATTTTCAAAGTACAAATGTTGAAAAGCCAGATGATACAAAATGTTCCACTTAATCACTCCATGGAGAACAGCACAGCAAGAGAAAAAGAGGATCAAATTCTGGAAACCAAGAAATTAATTTAGAGAAGGACCCCTTGTGAAAGACAGCTATGACATGAAACAGCTTCTTGTGAGATTTTAGTACAGTATTACTTCTAGGTTCTAGTTTACATATATTCTCTGTGATTATTTTTTAAATCTGCAATTGAACATTTTGTGCTTGATAACTGTTAGAAAAGTAGACTGGCTTAAGTAAATTTGCTGTTTAAGGCATTTTTGTATGAAAGTGCTCTGGCCAACAGTTTT
Source organism: Brachypteracias leptosomus (assembly GCA_013401335.1). Taxonomy (NCBI): domain Eukaryota; kingdom Metazoa; phylum Chordata; class Aves; order Coraciiformes; family Brachypteraciidae; genus Brachypteracias; species Brachypteracias leptosomus. The sequence continues at coordinate 38,107 of VYZX01034339.1, forward strand.
ATCTCTCGAAAACCACTTAATGTCTTACCATGAAAGGAGAAGTTATGTTAAGCATCCCAGCCTAATAATTCTCTTAACGGAAGTGGTACAGCTCTGTCAGGAAATGGATCATTTCTTGAAAGAGTGCATGTAAGTGAAGATGTGTTACTGATTCTAGGGGTTGCATCTTAGATTAAACTTAAGTGCTGTTTCAGGTAGTATTAATTTCTTCACTGAAAATTCATTTGTTTATTTTTTCTTCAGTTACACTACAGTTACAACTACTATTCCAGGCAACACTTTCAAAAGTTTAATTTTTAAAAATCTACATGGCTATAAAAGAGAAGCAATAAAAATAATTGTTACGTTACTTGGCTTCTGATGAGGAAAAGGAAAATGAATTAACACTGTCCAAAGGGGAAAGGAAGCAGCACTATCTTAAAACAGATATAGGGGTTTATTTCAATTTCTGATCTTCTTAAATGCTTAAGCTAGGCAGAGATGGAATTTCTAGTTAATACAAAGAACTGACTTTTGGATCCTAATCCTTACAATAATTGGAAATTATTTTCAAATTTGTTGGAAGAAACACAGAGCACTACATAATGTTATTAAACCTCCAAGTAGTAATGACTGTAGCATAATTAAACTCAAAATCCTTTTCAGGAGACTCGTGTGAATTCATACAATTTTGAAAATTGACTATAAACTTTGGAGAAGGGGACTTTAGAAAGGAGAACCTAATCAAGATGATCTGAAAGCTAGATATGAGGAAATTAAAACTTTTAGCTCAGCATGGAGGCTATGAGTACATCCTGATAGTTGCAGAAGCCATGCATCTGCTTTCTACCCTCAAAGAAGGAAGCAAAAACATGGGGGAAAAATGTGATTAAATGGCAGAGCTTAAAAGTACTCCTTGTAGTTCTTAGAGAGCTTATGAAAAAGGAGGTAAGTGAAAAGAATTGTCACGTAAAATGAAGAGAGAAAGGCAGTTTTTGAAAAGCAAAAATGAAAACGAATACCTTCAAATCTATAACTTTTTTTCTACTGATATATTTAAAGATATTGTATCTGTTAAATTGCCACAGAACAAAAAAGAAATTTATTGAAGTGAACAATATTGCAGAGATTACTTTTCTCCTTTTCCCTTTACCTTGACAGAAGTTGTATGGTTATTGATTTTGAACCTACTCTTTTAAAATTATAAGACGCTCCCATGAATTGAAATAAAAGAATATTCTGAAACAGATGGATAAATTAGGAGAAATAGATACCAGACTCAGGTGGTATATCTCCTGGAGTTTGGAAGGGACTTAGAGCTTTTCAGAAAAAATGCTCAATCAGGTGACTGGAAGGCATCACTTTAAAAAGTGTAATATAATATAATACAATATGAGCATATAAGCAGCATTATAAGCGGCAATTATAATAATATGAACAGCAATGTAAAAACATCTTTTAAAGGACCAGTGAAATGTTTTGACAAAAGATTTGAAGCTTTAAAGAATGAAAAACCAACCAACCAAAATAGATTATAAAACCAGTAGATAAACATGATTCCATGAACATACACCAGATGGAACATACTACTGTGAAAACTCAGGTAGTAAAACCAGTATCTATAATAATAAATTACAAATTTTCAATGCATCTAAAATAATTGAGGTTGTTAACTCAAGTTGCATAATTGATACTGGCACTGTGATTCTATGACTTGGGAGTAGAGCTAACTGCTAACTGGTACTGAGCAATTCTATCATTTCATTAGTTTTTCTTAAGTTGTTCATCCCATACTGATTTATTGAGATAGAGAATACAAGCTAGGGTATATCTAGCTCAGCATCCCATCTCTGGCACTGGCCAATGGCAGCTGTAGCATCACAATAAACTGTGATAAGAAACTTCTAAGGTTTAACTATGTAGTCTATGGATAAAGATCTCCATTTGTTTGCTTGAACTTTGCCATTTGCTAGTTTCATCAAATGACCCATAATGATTTAGTTAAAAAAGAGACTGAAGAATTGTTACCTTTTACCTCCTACATGGATCTCTTTCTTTTCCCCTATTTCATAGGCACACCCAGAATGTGAAGCACTAGTCTCCCTTGCCTCAAAATGTCCAGTAAAATGTATGCTGTAGGTACAGGTATGCACCAGGCACTAGCAATGCTTTGAGCCTTCAGTAGACCATGCACAGCCTCATTTTTCCCTGCACAACCTTTCATTTTTCATAGGTAGAGGGCTTATAGGGGAAACATAGGTTATTTAGGTGTTAGAGCCCTTGGTTTCAATAGACCTCTTTTCTAATGTAAAGTGTTTGCTGTGACAGACTTTCAAGAGGATATCAAAACTCCAGTTGGTCAGAAGGCATTTTACACTCCTTTTGTAAATTCCTCAGGATTTGCATTTTCTCTGAAGTCTTAGACTTCTATGCAAAGAAATGTCCTGTTAACCAATTTTCCTTTGGCTGTCAGTTTTTTTTAAGTCTAGCTAAGAGTGAGGTTTGGTGTCCTTCTCCTTTCAACATGTCACATTCAAAGTTACTTTTCTATTGTGACTGCTTGTTAACATGCTGATGGGGAGCGCTACAGCAGTTCAGATTATTGACACTGTAAATAACTTCATTAACTCTGAGCTTCTTCAACCCCCTCACCCCCAAGCATTTCCTGGGATTTAATGAAGATTTACACTAATACCACATCTCTCTCCAGCTTCAAAAGAACACATTCCTATTCAACCTGATTTTATGACACCAAATCCACCATGTCATTACAGAAACTGTAGTAAGTGATTTGCTTCCCTTTGGACTCAATGTTGCCTTCCTACAGCTCTAGCGAGATGTGTCTTCAAAATGGGAAGTCAAAGAGGTGAACCACACAGATTCTTAGAATTACTTGTAATATGCAGAGAAGTTAGGGTATGACTTAAATTTAATCACCCATTTTCTGAGTAACGTATTTTTGCAATGCGACCTTACGACGTCTTTGCAGCAAAGCATTTGTTTCTGGATGGTAGTGAGCTGTTGTGAGATGGCTTTCTGTTATTTTCCTAACTCTTTAGTTACTAAGTTGGTTAACCAGTTCCACTGTATGACAATATTTTTCTTTAGAAAGCAATGTGATTCAAGACAGTGGACAAGCATGAAGTGCTGGTTTGGTTTATACATAAGACAAAATAACTGCTTTTGGATAGCAAGTACCAAAGCAACAGAATTATAAGTTGTTTGAGGTTGGACATGAACCAACTGCAGTTCTGAAATGCTATCCTTTGATGGATGTATAGGAAGGAGATGAAGGGGATTTCTGCAAAAATCATGAGTCTCTCCCTGCTTTTGACAAACACAGAGCAAGTATTAATCCCTTATTTAATCTTGTGTTTCAAGCCAGACCACGACCATGCTTTCTGTAGCCTTTTATGTAACCTCCTGACTTCTGATACCCCATGAAAGAGTAGTCATTCCTCCCTAAGACAACAGTGGCCTCTTCCTAGTGCTTCTCTTTCTCTGCAGAAAATGCCTTCTCACACCACCCACACGCCCCAGGAGAGCAGCCTCCCCCCTACTCCCTGCCTCTGCTACAGGAGCAGCAACATTCATTTGTTGTCACAGAGTCAGAGTCAAGGATGTTATTGTCATAGTTGCAGGAGATGCTGCACATCTGCACTCGTCTTAATGCTTTTACTTCTCTGGGTTGAAGCTTCTCAGTGCCTCTTCTTACATAGTTGAAGCTTCAGGCTACAACTCAATCCATTCTGGCTCTATTGTTTTGATTGTTCTGTTTGGTTTTGGAAACTATTCCTGTTGAGATTAAAAGTGACAAATATAGAAATCATACAGTCTTATTGTCTAGAGTAACAGTAAACCCAAAACATTAAAGAAAGTCTGCCTATCTAGCTTGTTAATAATATTTCTATCCCCTGTTCATAGAATGTTCATTGTTAATCTTTAGCTATTTACCTCAGAGAGGCTTATCTCCTGTCTTTCCTGGTTATTTGCTTGTCTTGCATCTACCCATTAAGTCCACGTATTCATGCAGTAAATACACCAGCAGTCAAGTTACCTACAATATTCATAGGCTGTTTCAAAGAAGCCACAGATGTATTCTGATTACAAAAAGATCCAATGAATTAATTCTAAATGTTATTTTACAGGTGGTATTGAGGTTATTTTCAGTAGAAGTTTCAATCTATAATTGAAAACATACTTATGTTTTCAGTTGTAGGACAAGTGTTCTCAGGTAAGAGATTGCATTACACTGCAGTAACGCTGAGAGCCCTTGCTATAGATGGGCACTCCTTTGTGCTGCACAATCAGACCCAGAACAAAAAGGTGCCCCGCAAAATTTCTCATTAATATGTTTTGATGAAAGCCACGAAAACTAGGAAAAATATGACTGAAAACTAGGAAACTCACTTTTTCAGTGAAGCTGATGATTACTGTAAAGGTCAGAAATTGGTTGTCCATCAAAAATACGTGTCTATCAGGAGCAAAATGGGCCATCTATAAACATGGTATCCTCTCTATTCTTGTTTATTTCTAAGAAAGGCATTTGAGATGTGTGACTTCTGCAGAGCTCATAAACCCAAGGTCACAGAAGTTTGATGCATTTATGTTAATATTCTTAGCTATTTTTAATATACATAGATTATATCCTAAACAATGCCCACTTAATACACTTTGTTTTGCATATTTTCTTTTGTATACTTAGTAACCATGGAGAAGTCACATACAGATCATTCTATTCTTTGAACTATAAGATATTAATTTTGGAATATCTTTTATTCTGTTAAATTTATGCCATCTTAAAATAAGTCTCTTTAATTGAGAACAGTTTGCTTTATGTGATCCACCATGGAATGAATGCATATATATTTTATATATATTCACACACTTTTTTTGCTTAGAGTTTCAAACCAACTGCTGATCGCAATAGTTTCCCTCTTCAAAAGGAGTGGAAAATATTGTGTAATATTTTCCAAACTGAAGCTGGATCTACCCAGAAGTTTTTAAACTTCCCAGTACATGGGAAAAAATCGACCCAAACACATGTTTATTGTTTGATCAGGGGACACAGATTTGCTAATTTTTATATATTATTTCATATTCTTTTATATGCCTTCTGATAAGCTATATTTTCTATGTCAAGCAGGAAAGCCTCACTTCTTTCCAGTCTTGTATTTTCATGTGCCAGTGAACTTCAATTATTTCTGACAATTTTCCCATGGACACAATGATTGTATATCCCTTATATCAGTTTGAAGTGCTTAATAGATTCAAAATTAGTCTTGTATACCAAATTTTTTGTGTCAAATTCGGTTAATTTACAAAGACAAGTATCATGAGAATAGAGAAGATATTTCCATTAAGGAAATTTATCAGTAGAGAATGGAGTTTGAAAGTCATTAACTACCATCGTTCCTTCTAATGTTTTAGTAGTAGTAATTATTTTTTTTAATAGCAGTCTTCTAGTGTTCCATCAGTCTGATTGGAAATCATAGCACGTTCTAGTAACTGATGCCTGTTCATCATCCTTTTAGCTGGTTAAAATCCTCTCTCTTCTTTCTGTAGTGAGAAACACCTTCAGCCTATATTCAAATGATAGTGTTCTTCCATCTTTGTATATTATTAAAAATACTCCCTGATAGGTATGATATATCAATATATCATATAGTATACCCTGCTCTGTATGATTTTTGTTGGTTTGTTTTTACTTCCAAGTAGCTGAGGAATTATCCTTTCTGTAGATTTATCTTTTTCTGTCCAGAAATGCTGACCCTAAGTAGTCACTCCATTTTCAAAATTTTAAATGGTCCCCAAAATGTGTCTTCATACTAATTACTTTAGAAGAGATGATAGCTAAATAGGCCTACTCCCTTTTCCCCACAATCAAAACCCCACACATTTGACTAATCTTCTGGAGACAAAACCCATAGCTTTTCACATTCAGTTTTTGCAAATGTGAATGCTCTATTTTAATTGTACATTTAGACTTGGAGCTCATTAATGCGAGCGGCTGGGTGCTTTTAATTTGTCTTGTCTTGTTACTGTATATACTGTGTAGTCTGACCCTTCTTCGGGAGAAGAAATTGCTGGGAATAGCTAATTAATTGCATTTGGAACAATTCTAAGATGCTTGTCTCAAGAGGATGTATATTTATGGAATTAGGATTAAAGGAATGCCTGTATTTGCAGATTGCATTCTAATATAAAGATAGTTTAGTTACTTTTAAATATATTAGCTTTGGAGCTGGAATCCTAATAAAACAATCCATGCAAAATTCTTGGCTTTTGCATCCAGATAGTTCCCCAAGTAAATTAATTCAAGAAGTAGCTACTGGAATCTGTATGATATGCTGCAAACTGCAGTTAAATAGGATAAAGTCCACTTGGCTATCAGTTTTTACATTAACCTCTACAAAGAAGTCACCCTTAGCTTTGAATTTTCTGAACCACAGGTCATGGAATGCTGGAAGGACATACCAGCTAAATTTTATGGATGTTTGCTCTGATTTTAAACTCTTCCTTAGGTATGCATTATTGACCACCACCGAAGTCGGGATTAATGCTACAGCAGGCCCAGTATCATATCTTCTGAAGACTACTGCTGTAATAATATTTTGGATTATTTGGATTTTATTTATGCATTAACCTATACCATTAAACTCTTAAGGCACTATGATGTAACAGAAAGTGAAAACCCATTTCAGAGGAGGAGGAAAATTCATCCAGATCAAAACCTACTGCTGGAACAAGCCAAGAGTCTTTTCCCATTTGAAAACAAAATAAAACTTAACACCCTCTCCATACTTAGGATGTATAATAAGTTATGTGAAAAAAATTCAAGAACAAAAATGGTTATTCAAAACCTAGTATCTTAAGCACATCCTAAATAGAAGCTATGAAGTTTTAAGGTACAATATTGCAATTGCCTATCTGGCACATACACAGAAAACGGAAAGAAGGATCAATAGTTGCTAAGCAGGCAAAAAAAGAGCTAAACCTTATTTCTGAAGAGTATTCATCAATACTAATTATAACTCATTTTGTATCAAGGGCGTTAGCTTGTTCCATACATGTTTATAAAAAATGTGTATTGCTTATATCTATTTCTATCTTTACTTCCTCTTTGGTCACATCTTTCTTTACTCAGATCTGTGTATAGTATACGGATTGTATGCAAACACTTATGTAGATGAAGTACAATACTGCAAATGTTTAAGCACTTCATCTGTCCTTGAACTCAGTAGGACTACTTATTTACTTACCTACTTATCTCTATTACGTACACTCATAGAGGTACTATAGGTTTGAGTCCTTAGACAAGATTTTATGCGTATTACCTCAACTGTATCTGGGAGCAAAACCCTAAATAAATAAATAAACAAAAAATAGTAATAGCTTAAATTTTGTTCAGTGATGCTTCTATAAAAAAACGTGGGCTCAAATCTGTATTAAAATGGAATTTTGGAAGTAGAGCACACAAGATACACCTCTGTAGTTTATTTATATTTTAAAACATAAAATGAGGTGATAGATGTGTGAAACATTTTCAGCCCTTACGTTCTTATTGTTTGGTAATGAAAATCAAAATGATGACATTAACATCTCTTTCAAGTCAGCTAACTGCAGCATTATGAGTCATCTCTTTAACATCGAGCTGCTTTTTTTAAAAAAGAAGACTTTAATAGTGACAAAAGGTATGAGGGTGATAGGCCTACCAGTCTTACTCTATTCACCCACAGAATATAGGGAAAAGCAGTAAAAGTTCAGGATTAATTCTATGAGATAGAAAGGTAAACTGTATTTTTTTCCACATCTTGAGTTCTCTGCTGAAACTGCATGTGAAGGCAGCGGTTTGAGATACTCTGTCTGCTGTAGCTGCACTGAACACAACAGTGGGGGTTGTATCAGTCCCTGAAGAGCTGACAGAGTGGCAGCATTTAGTCATCTGATACCTGATCCAGCCTAGAACCAGAAACACGTGAGAAGTTCTTCACATGACCTGTGTTAGGACCCAAGCCTAGCAGAGCTCCTAAACTTCTCCCTTGCGTTTGCTGCACAGCCATGGTGCTGCTGCCAACAGTGACGCTCTGAGGATTCCACGGTAGACTGGCTGCTTCAGAACCATCCACATGCTGTGGGGTCAGGCAGTCCAGGACAGTTTGATATGGCCTGCATCCTTTCCCTTAATTTAAAAGTGTAAGGTAACTGGGGATTTCCTTTTCAGAACACAGAGCTTCAGTTCAAGTCCATCTTTCTTCTAGACAGTAAGCAGCATTGCAGCCTATGATTATAGAGTCACTCATTCTCTGCTTCATCAAGGATTATTATGGTGGATAAGGACAGTTGCCCGGTGGGATTACATCACGTGCTGGTCATGAATGAGTGTTACGAGTTAAGAAATGGAGAGGGCAACTGGAGGTACTGTTGGTACTCCACACCACTTGCAGAACCTCATTTCCCATGGTCCATATCATGAGTGACCATATCTGAGGAGAATTGCTTGATAAGAAGCAATGGATGCAGTGACTTAGCACCTGCTGGCAAACATGTGAACCCAAAAGAAATTGCATAATCCTGGGGGTAGCATAAATGACCTGATAGCATGAGCATGGTACTATTTTTATGGTGTGTAGGGAGCAGTACATCACTCACTTGCTTACCTCCAGATGGAATTCCTTAGAAGCAACAGGCACACCGTCAGCCCTGTGACCATACATGGCATGTCTGGGTGCAACCTAGGCATTGACATACGTTCTTATCAAAATAAGCACCTGTGGCTGCTGCTTTGCAAACAAAGCAATACAAGTCACTGTACTTTGTCCTATGGACTTCCATGTTCATTCTGCATGAGTGAGACTGGGAAGAAAAATTTTCCTCATTTTAGGAATTTTTATCCAGCTGATGCTCATCACCTTGGCACCAATGCACAGTACTCTGCTCGCTGAGCAGTGCTGTTTTGGGCGATGGGGGACAGGCTGGCATTGGTGGCCTTCAGGCAAGGTTCTTTTGCATCCTTGGGCTGTCTCAGTGCCAGAAGAGGCCAAGACACAGAACTGGTGGCTGGACTCAGCCCAGAGAATTGTGGAGCAATTCTAAAGATCTTCTGTAGCTCCACGTAGATTGGGAAACTATATTTAAATACCACCCACATGTTTTTTTCAATTTCTTGAAGCTGAATAAGCACTTCTTGTCATCTCATACTAAAACAATCTCTGGTAGATCATTTGCTGCTTCTTCTTACTGCAGCTAGTGAGTGTATGAAGTAATGAGGCCTCATCCTTTGCAGGATAAAAAACCCCAAACAACTGAGATCTTGCATAAATAGTGCCCATGCAAGGGCAGGGCCCCAGTGTGAACTGTTCTCTAGTCTCTGCCCATATTCCTCCACCTGAGAAACAATTTATTTTATCCCGGAGCAGAAGCTGAGGGTAAAATAATACAAATGCAGTGGTGGAAGTTGAGGGAGCCTGTGCAAGACATGTTGCACTAACACGCTGCACTGTCTGAAATGGCTGCTTTGGAATTGGTAATGGTTTTTTGTTACTTGTTCTTAATGTACTGGGAGAAACTAAATGTGCATTAAAGATACATTGATTCTATCTTCAGTTTCTCATCCTGACACAACCTGCAGGATCTCAAGTATAGGCTAGCTGCTTTAAGCAGCACAGAGAACACTAATGGAAACTAATTTAAATTTCTGTTTGCAGCCCTCCTCTAAAGGTATATAAACTTCAAAGGCAAATACCCTGTATTTCTAATAGAAAGTTAAATCTTAATTTGCTGGATGAGCCGCTGTCTGAAAATACACAAAGCACTTCCTCTTTGGAATGATACACAAAGCTCTTCTGTGCTTTGAAATGATTCATAGCAGATGGGGAGGAAAAGAATCATTAATTGATTCTTCAAATAAAGCATCACAAGTATAACAGAGATCCAATTGGAGAATCAAATGGAGTAAATTTTCAGAGATTTGCACCTTTCACAGAGGCCGCTTGGCAGAATTTTGAATCAACTTGATGATTAAGCAGCAGGTCATTTTAAACCATGTTTACATTAACAAACCTGTGTAACCATATTCATACCAGGGCAAGGCATACTACACAAAGGGTTTGTTAGATTATAATTACTTGAGATTACTTTCCATTATGTACTAGTAAAGGCAGCCCATGGGCTGGCTCATGTTTCACGTTCCCCTGCTGCTCCTGCCAGCGCAGCAGCAGCTGTGGCTGAGCTGTGGACCTGGAAGCACCTGTAAAACCCCACCCAGTACTGCTAGGTAGTGACCCCTGCACTTTGGCCAATGAACCTCTGCATGTCACCACCCATTCTTATTATCAAACTTTAAACTGAAAACAGGACAAAAGTGATATAAACAATACAAGGTTATATTTTGTAAGAGTCTTTGGGCTCCTTGCAAGCAAGTCTATAGATTACACTTTGAAAAGTCACTGCATTCAGCCGTGTTCTTATTAGTGTGTCAGTACCACTGGCGAAACAGATCTGTAGTCTGTGACAGCAGAAACTGGTATTAACTGCTTTGCAGTCTTCAAGCTGACTTGTTTGTTACTCTTACCAGTTACTTTTTACAGGCTGTTTATTCTCAGGTGATCCATTTTTAAAACCACAGAAATACTATACGGTTTTAGTTTTATTTACTTCATGAGTTTACTTGACGTGTAAAGGCAAAGCAGTCACACTGACACTTCTGAAGGACATTTTAATCCTTTTGTGTTGTTATATAATTTTTTGATTCATTTTTATCTGGTGTGGTTTAGCACAGTGCTATGGACACACCTACTGCATTTCAAGGTGTAATCTTTCTGACACTTAAATGACATTTTTCCATTTTCTTGGGTAATGAATAATTTACAATGTGGGCCTGGAAAGAATCTATGTTCATGTTTAAATATCTGCAAAATTTACAGATTCCTTTTTTCATTTTGAAAGCTCTAAGGTAACACAAAATGTGTCACTTACTGCACTTCCTTATTTTTCTCTAGAGATTATGCTCTGCAGATTGTAAAAATGCTTTATCAACTATAGCTCAATCAACAATTTAATGTAAAAATACATAAATGTGCAAGGCTAGTTGGTGGCTTCGCTGTGAAAAATTGAGGAAATAGAAAAACTATGCTTAATCCAAGCCTATCTGTAATATTAAAAGGGGAGATAGATATATGTACACAAATGTAGGTGTAGATACTGAGTTCCAGAGAAGTCTTCATCTTACAAGTCTAGGAAACCATTTATGCCTTTATTGTGTTTTATGATTTCTGAAGTTAGATTATTTTGTCTCAGATTGAGGACAGGAAAAGCTCATTTAAGTTTGAAAATTGAGAGAGCTTAAGGTACAATGGAGAGCTACATCAAGTATATAAATCAAGAAGAGTTAACGAGAGGAGAGAAGGCATCTAAACTCCCATACTGCCAGAAGATGCAGTCAGACAAATGAAGGAAACAAGCCCTATGAAGGTCAGTCCAGCTTAGAGTTATGGAGATAAAGGTCTGAGCTCAGGAAGGAAAAAGGCAGAGACAGAGACACGCTATAGACGAAAGAGGGAGGAAACAAGAAATAGCCCAGGACATGCAAAGAAAGTGGTGGTACAAAGAGGCTACTCTGTCCATCATAAAAATCATCAGAAAGACAAGGCAACCTCCTTGTTAAATCTTGTCTGGAACTGCATTTTTCTTGCTTCACGTTGGGTTGCAGATTATTTGGCAAAGGTGGATGGCATTGGTCCTTTTTCCAAGCATTACTGTTGAATATTTAACTCTTAGCCTGATATGCACTAACTCTCTTACCAGACGAGGCTTAAAGATAGAAACTATGTGAATCTCTAAGTGATACGACAGACAAGGTTATGTCTCTTGAGAGCAGCAAGGATTTTTAACAGGATAAAATAACATTTCTCTCAACACACCTTTTTCCTAGCATGTGTTGTGGGATTCAGCGGAACTAGAGCACATTCTTTATGAGCAGTTATAAACATGAGGCTTAGAACCAGTCCTGTTCCAATCACCTCAGCAAAGTTCAGCACCCCATTGCACACAGTGACCCATACTCAACTAGTACACTGAGAACAGCTTGTAGAAATGGTTAGTGACTTAGAGCTTCACATGGCAACAATTGATCACAATTCCTGAATTAAAAAATTCACCCTACAAATCTGGCCTTCCTGAAAATTGTTGTTGTCTAGATAATGGGATATTTTGCAAATCAGCTGGGATGGATTAATCAGCTAGTGTGTATCTGCTTAACTCTGCTGGAGTGGTGCTACACAGATAAAGATGTCACCTAACAATTTTGCATTACTTACTAAAACTAACCCAAGATCCATACCGAGCTTCTACCAAAACTGATATATGAAATACATTGGATCTTCATGTAAACCTCTAAAAAGAAAAGTGTTTATTGTGCTTCTAATTTGAAACCAAATGTTTAAGAAAAGGTTCATTGACATTTCAGTACTACGAAGCTTTACAATATTGGTTGTTGGTATTGTAAATCAGGGAGTCTGATAAGAGCAGTGTGACTTAGAATAACTTATTTTCAGACTGGGTGCTTTAAGTATGAAGTTTGTCATTACAGAGCCAGTAAATGGACTGATTTTCGAATGCTGGTTACCCAGGTTTCTATCTATCTGTCTGCTTTAGAAGTTCATTCCATTGAAGGCAACCCAAACTGGAGAGACAAATCTTAGGGTCCCTTTGTGAGGAGACACCATATAAGAGATCATCAGGCACAACAACCATTTCATAAGCTCTGTCAGCATCTTTGCTTAAGGGGGTTTTAACGCTTATCCTGCACCCTTGTCTTTATCTGTATCATGATCCAGCATACTCCCATGAGATAACTGATACTTATGTTATCTGAAACTATCTCAGAACAAAATATAAGGAGTTGAGAAACCTCTGCCAGCGGGCAGATCCCAATAACTGATAAACATCTGTACCAGACCATTTAGTTAGATGCTGTTTGAGGGCCCCGTGAAGCCAGTCTGTGCAATTCTTCAGGCATACTGATGGGACAAAGTGGAAAAGATGCTGTAAGACCTGAATTATCTTGGTGCTTCTCCCCTGTCATTCCAAATGGGGAATGGTTTTGATGGCTCCAACAATTTTCCAGGAGGTCCTGGAGATGTTTGGGAAATCTAAACCTGATTATGCCCCATAGAATAGGGAAATAACATACTGCAGAGAAACTAGCCATTCCTGAGGAAGTCAAATAGCAAAAGCTATTTTTATCATCTATCCAATTTTAGCAACTAATAAAGAAAAACAACAACATAACCTGTTGTTATGCTATAACCTGTTGTTGATATCGCATAGCAAATACAGGGGTCTAGAGTTATAACTCAGAATGTTAGTCTTGTTGGATTTTCCCTCTAGTTTTATAAAATCATCACAGCAACTTTAGTGACAGCAAATGGTCAGAAGACAAGTTTTATCTCTCAATTGAAAGATGAATCAGTCTGCTTTTCTACAAAGTTAATTATTCACTTCCAGTCATCAACAATATATGTCAGTTTTCAGCTAGGGATTAGCTTCACAAATAGGATCTACAAGCCCAAGTGTTTCTGTAAGGAATTTACAGACAATATTTAAGTTCTGCTGATATTCTCAGTCCTGCAGCTTGCTAGCCACTTGCTGTCACATAAACATAAAACTTTGAGTGCCCTAAATGTTTGCTGATAAAATCTCACAGGTACTTCTGTTTCTGCTACTGGACACATACTTTATGAGGGGAGAATTAGGCTTGCCTGACATGAGTCCATGGCACTTGTGATAAAATACCCAGTTGAAGATGCTTTTGTCCCAAACTAGTTTCCTAAACTTCAGACTGTCTTTCAAATCCAAGTAAGCTAGTAGTTCTTAAGGCCATCAATTCTATGGATTATTTACATGGTTTCAAAGCTGCTCAGAAATAAAGAAACAATCTGAAAGAATCTAATGAACACATCTGGAATTTTTTGTTAGGATCACTGTATTTAATTTGAAACCTCTTGAATTAATAATTGCAGGCTGTTGTTAGAAATTGTCTTTGCAGAAGAATAATATCTTCTAAATTGTCACTTACAGGCCTGCATTAGTGCTCATCTACATTTATAAATCCAATTTCTTGTTATCTTTAAAGTGTGTTCTTGGAATTCTTCATGATTTTGTAATGAAGACCATTTTTTGTGCAGCATACAGAGTGATAATGTAAAAACAGAAAAGATAAGAAGAGTTAGAAAGCAGTTAGAATTCAGAAAAAAAATCCAGACTGATTTCTTTAGGCTGACAATGTTATATAAATATTTCAGAATTAAGGATAGATACAAATCTTACCCTAAATTTCAGTGCACCAAACTTAACCTCTCAGAATTCTGCAAGCTTTGGGACAGCTTTTGGTCAGACAGCCTATGATGAGAGTATAATTTCAGTCAAAACATATCACTACTTTTGCTTCAGTTAAGAAATGAGTTGCTCAGAGGCATGAATTTTCACAATAAAGTGTTTTGCTTACATTCTACTCCACTGTGACAGTGAAACTTTGTACTATTATAGTACAAACACTGTGGATCTTTAACAGAAAAGTTAACTTTTGCTAGTAGTTTGTAACGTCTCACTGTACATTAATTTACTGGCATCTTTTAAAAGAAGCAGCACAGCTTCTACCGTATCTATTACTTCTTATGAATGGCATCAAGAATGGCTTCTTCTGAATTAAAGAAAAACTTGGAGGTTGGTAATTTGATTACTTGGAGGATAGTTCAGGTTTTTTACTTAAAAGTGACCAACGTTAAAATCATAAGCAGACAAGTTATTATTTTACGCTGAGCTATCTTTTCTTTTTTTCCTAATAGTGATGCAATAAATGCCTTTTAGTTATTAGGTAGTTTAGGTTGAGGAAAGAACTTTATATGAACTTTGACTAGATTGCAGGAAAAAAGATATCTTAAGTCTCCGAAAGATGTGAGAAGAGTCAGATATTGATTGTAATTAGGCTACTTATCTCTGTTTCTACTCCAGGCTGTATGACAAGTGACTTAAACATCTATATGTATGCTTTCCCACTGGAAAAATAGCCATGGGAGTATTCATTTCTATGTAATTAGTATTTGAAAAGTATAATACATGTGAAATGTATTAAAATGACATTTTCTGAATATAGTTCTCTCTTTACTGCAAGGTTGCATTGCTGATTGTCTAAAAGCATTTTTAAAAGAGAAGTAATATTACAGATTATAACTTGATAGGTTAATCCATTTGTGCTTTTGCACAATTAAAATGAATTTTGGAAAAGTGACTCCTCTAGGAAATGGATACTTATCAGGGAAGAAAGAAATCTGCTTCTTACATTACCAGCCATCAAAACTTTGCATTTTATCCCAAATGTTAAAGTGCATGTTTCTGGCTAGTTTATTGAACAATTCAGTTTGTATTTAGTCATAAAATGTCAGTGAAATAACCTTTTGGGTGATATCTTAGAATTTCCCAGTGATAATATAATACCTTTGGTGGAGCACAAGGAGGAAACTTAAGCTAAGTTCTCCAGCAAATCAGAATTTAAGATGTCAAAAAATAAAAGTGTTCTGTGTTTAAATTTATAATTATCTTTCTGTTAAGGCTGAAGAGATGTTTTTGACAGGAGGCTTGAAATCTCTCCTACCCCATGTGCTAAGAAGAATAATTCGATGCAACAGACTTAGTATTAGTAATACTTCTGGAATGGCAGAGGGTAAGTAAACCTGACAGCTCCGGGTGCAAAGGTGACTCCATTTTAGATTCATAGCTATGAGTGTTCCTTTTTTGGCTGGTGAAGGAATGTAGGAATATTAAAAGCACTGAAGTAAAACAGAAGAAAATGTTAAGCTGACATAAGTTATTGAGTCACTTGGGTGTATTTGAAATCACATTGTAGGCACCTGACACTATATTCTTCAATCATAAAGCTACGTCAGAGAAAATATATCATCCTACCTGTGTAAAGTACATGAACTTTGTTTTCAATGTTTGCAGTGCACTCTTCAGCTCCCAGTTATGCCATTGAAAAATTACAGATACAGAAAATATTTGAAAAATCTTTAAGCAAATCTGGCTTTTCTTGCATATGTTATTATTACATCTGTGGGATGACATACTATGTTCCTCACAGAGACCATGCTTTACTTAGCACATTGGATACGCTTTGGGGGAGAATTAGATATGTATAGTCACAGAAGAGATTTTCTGCTTCATTTGTTGCTAAAGTTGGAAATTACTGAATCAGCAAGACTGGGAATTGTAAGGGGGAGGAAAAGAACAGTTTTATACTCAGATAACTGAATGCATTCTGGAAAATTGATATCTGCCTTGCCTCTCATAACTGGACTTTTACACAAGTAGAAAAGTCTGTATCATTGTTCTGATCAACTTTAAAATGTAACTTAACTTAAAATACTGGAGCTAGTAGCTGATCAACAAAGCTGTGTGTAGTAGTATTTCTATAACATAAGAACATTAATGGTCATGTTATAGAATCCTAGTGAGTCGTCAAATTATGGTTTTCTTTCCATCAGTACATAAATTGAAAAATACTAATGGAGAACATGTTATGTTGATAATCTGCAGTTTACCCCAACTGTCTTTTTAAGTGCGTGTGTTGATGCAGAAGTTTTAAATGTGTTAGTTTTAACAGTTGAAAAAAGTATTGTTTACATACAAACAAGTTCAGACTCCTAGCCATAAGCAGACAGCTCTGGTATGCAAAGACTAAAAGAACTAGAGTAATTGGAATTTCTCAGAATCCTTAAAATTTGTTGTATGTTGTTGGGTGATATACAAGTAAAATAATTATTTTTCACTGCCCTCATTGTCATTCACTGAAGAAATTAAAAGCTCTTTCTAAACATCACTGAATTGGGACATGAGTGTGGTGGATTAATGGGTGGGTTGATCGGCAGGTCCAGCTTCACTAGAATTGCTCGTGAACATATTCATAATGATAGATACATAATGCAAGTATATACATAAGAAGCTATGGGAAGGGAAAAATATCTTTTCATTTATAAAGAAAGGATAGTTACCGGGAGGAGCAGTAAAGTTGTCAAAGAGTTATAATGAAGCTTCCTGAATTTATAGAATACCTGAAAGTTACCTGAACATTCAGTCTATCAGCTGTGACTAGAATTTTAAATTCAGTGTTGTTTAAGTTGAATGCACTGACTAAAACCATAATTTTAAGAACTCCTGAATATCACCAACAAAGTAGAAAGCGCCTGTGGATTTCACATGGATGGCAGGGAATAAAGTTGAGGGGTAACTGAAAGTAGTATTTTATTCAGTGGTAAATTTAGTATGTTTATTTAACAAAAATGTTTTTCTATATTTAGCAAGAAACTGTTTCTGTATTTAGTAACTTTTGCTAGTAATAAAATGAATTTTTGTGCTGAGTGCTCCCAAGAGAGCAGTTTGTGGGCACATTCAGTATGCAAATACATGCTTACCTCAGCCTTTGCTTTGCATTTTTCCATCAGGAATAGAATTTTATCTTTTGGTTTCATTGTTAGCTTTGGTCAAGAGTAAGATCTGGCTGATTTTGTAAAGCCTTTTAAGGCAGGTCATTGATTTCTACTAAATATTGCCTCTTGAATAACAGACTACAGCAGTATTTACAAACGTGAGAGGTTCTATGAAGGCTCTTACTTGCCTGTCGGATACCAGACATGGTAATAACTTTTCAAGACAGTATCAACACAGGAGCTAGGGACTGCTTCTTGGCAGTTTAATACACCAAAGTGTAGTTGTACTCCACATTTCCTCTCTGCATTTGAACAGCTGGTATTTACATACAGGAAAATGAAAATGACATTAGTATTAACTACTAGTGTTTAGAAAATAATTTTTTTCTAACTAAATTAATCTGAGCTTTCTTCACTGATACTCATTGCAGAAATGTTAATTTCTTTTAAATCACAGTTGTGAAGTGAAGGAAGTGTAGCAGTTCTGTTCATTTTAGATGTTTGGGGTTTTTTAATTAGAAAGAGTAGAAATGACTGAGATTCAGTGTGACAGGCAAGAGTTTATTCCTGAGCTGTAATTATGTCTGTTAGATTGCAGCCCACATAAAATTGCATAGCCAACAAACTCTAAAGAGTGGGCTATATAACATCAAGATACCAGGAGCTTACTGTTGGACTGGCCATGATTTATAGCTTGGTATTAAATTAAAAAATAAATAAATAAAATAGTGAAAATGTGATATGCAATAGTCTTTCTTTGTCTCTGTACTAACATTTGTAAAGTAAAGTATTTTCCTATAGAATACTTATTTCCCAGGTTAGATAATAAATTATGTTTATATATAAAAATAATAAGCATAATAAACATTTCATAGAAGTGTTTATTAAAGAATGTTTCATAGAAATGTTTATTAGAGTAGTTACGCTATAGAGTCATAGAATATATTGGGTTGGAAGGCATCTCTAAAGGTCGTCCAGTCCAACCCCCCTGCAATAAGCGGAGATGTCTCTAACTAGGTCAGGTTGTTCAGAGCCCCATCAAGCCTGACCTTGAATGTCTCCAGGGATGGGGCCTCCACCACTTCTCTGAACAACCTGTTCCAGTGATCCACCACCCTCATGTCTGCCAACTATTTTAGCTGTGAATGACTCTGCATATAGAGTACATCTAGCTATGACTTTAAAAACATTTTGAAAAGTTGTTTAATTATAGAGTTCTGAATCTAAAATTTCCTTTAGGTATTTTTTTATATACCATCTAAAGAAATGTATACAGAAAAGTTATTTTTTCACAGACAAAAAGCTGAATTAATAACCATTCGTTCCTACCTTCCACAATTTCAGGCTATAAACAGGCCAATGTTGTGATTTTGCACAAGTCCCTGGCTGATGACTTTGAGAAGTTTTGCCATGCAAATGACGGTCCCCTGCCGCTACTGTACAGAAGTAAACCAGGTGATTGGAAATGTCCTTCTCTGAGTAGCGATTCTGATATCAGGTAACTACCAACCAACTCTGCTTGTCAAAGTGAGCAGTGAATGTTGATGGGGATTGGGAGGGTCTCAGTGAGCAGCCTGCTTACGCTGTTGCACATTTTGAACAAGTTTCTTTTCTTGGAGTTGTACCTTTGAATGAAAACTATGCATGAGTGTAACAGCCTGATTGTCTTGTTCTTGAGAAAAATGTTGTCATAACTGTCAGTATTACAAGTATTTCTCTAAGGTAGAAGTGAAATTTTGTGTAATTTCTAAATATTTTTCAGTCAAAGTCAGCAGAATGAAATAATAGTATTTTACCTTTGTTTTATTTAGTAGTAATGCAGCATGGTGACCACGTGGTATTTGTAGAGCCTCTGAAATTTGAAAGATGTGCTTCTGCAGCAAATACTAAAAGAAAGACTTAAAACAGCTCCCTAATTTTTGAAGCCCTGACACAAGATACGTGTAAGGGACATTTACCTATAAAACCTAAAAAATACCAAACTCTAGCATTTTCTGTTTACTGGCTTGGTTTTTTGTGCAGAATAAGGTGTTCTAGGGTTTTCGCATTTGTTTCATTGTTCCTCAGAGAGAAGAGAAATGGATAAAGTAGTCTATATCTTGTGGTTTGATACTGGGTTAATGTGAATTCAAACAATCCACCTTGTTTTCAAAAATATGATAAAGCTGTGATAATTTCTTATTTCGCCAGAACTGACTGCCCACAGTACAGAATATATGAGCATGGAGTTTGTACTGGATCACTGAAAAGCCTAAAGGAGTATTCTGAACAACTTAAGGACATGAACACTTTTTATTTAGGCTGCAGCTTCTCTTTTGAAAAAGCAGTGCAAAATGCTGGCATTCCTGTAAGAAATGTTGAGCAAAAGTGTAATGTAAGCATGTATAAGGTAAGTATATGCACACACACATAGTCTTTGTCCATAGTCACGTGATGTTCAAAAACCTATTGCTCAAAATCAGATATTTTTTTCCTACCTGCAGGGTAACTTTAGGCATGTGCTAGTGCTGAATGCATAAAAATACAGGGAAAAATATGCCCAGCCTCAGTTCAGTGCTTTTCTCAACTTTCTGCAAGGCCAATCTGCTTTTCTATTCATTTATGGTGACAAAGTTTTTCCCTGTGTTTTGTGGCAGCCATTTCATTTGGATTCTGTTCTGGTTTGCATTCTCTATTTCAACTGATGACCCAGGCACCATTCTGACATATACATGTCCTGTTCTCCATACAAGCTCTGGCTTCCAGTAGGAATATTCCTTTTACAAGCCATGACAGTAGTAGTTTGTTCTACCTGTATGACAGCCACATTTTGGATTTTTCATGTGACAGTATGAAGTGCTAGGGCCTGGGCTGTGGGCCCTGAGTTGGAGTTGACCTATGGATGAGTCACAACCCAGCAACATGTTTTGTTCCCCAAGGCCCCAGAGGCAGAACCTGACCCACCTGTGTAAGGCCCTGCCTTCCCCCAGGTGGTTGTCCTTAGGGTGGTGGGCGAGGCTAGAGATATATCAACCAGGAACCAGATCAGTCTGAGAGGAAGCAGGAACTGAGCCAGGTGGAGAGAAGCAATGGAAGAGAAAAGCAGCAACAAGGAGCTGATCAGTTTGAGAAGAGATCCTGCAGAAGAGAGTTCTTGTTGGAGCCAGCTGGAGGAGCTTCTTGTTGGGGGCAGCTTGCTGAGCTCTCTGTCAGTAGCGTGTTCCCCTTTGGCTGATTTGAGGTGGAGAAGAGCAAACAGATGAAGAACAGAAGATGAAGTTATACTGAGGGGATGTTGCTGAATTTGGTGTTGGCCTGAGGAAGAAGAGAGCTAGCAGCACACAGTAGAGCTGTTAAATGGCTCATGTGCTGTAAACCCAGACCTCTGGGACAGGAGATGTTCCCAAAGGCTTGAGGTATCTACTGTAGCACTGAAAATTACATCTGTGCTTTGACAGTTTATAGTGCAAATTTTAATGTTGGCAGAAGTCCTAGAATAATTCTGTCTGTGGTAGGTAGACCCTTCAATGTTAAGAATACTTAAGTATGCATCTGCGTGCCTTTTTCTACTAGACAAAGATTTTTCAGTGTTATCATTTTGCAACCTTTTTGCTATACTGCTGGTCAAAATGAAGGCACAAATGTATCTCATATGTGAGTCCTACCAAGCTTAAAGAAAAAAAAATACAACTGTGTCTGCTTATAACACTTCAGAATTAGGAAAATTTTATCAATATTGTGAAGATCTATACAATGTGTTTCTTCAGTGACAGGTATGATTTTTGTTTTAGAGATTGTTAATGAATGCTTTCTATACAGCTCTAGCTGCCTACATTTTTTTTTTTATGTTCAAATGCAACTTAGATATCAGATGTTTTGTTCTAAAAATCTGGACTGCATTATTTCTGAATAGAAAAGGTGCTTCGTCATCCCAAGTAGTGAGGATGATTAATTCTGTAGAACCTTCTAAAGACACAAAAGATTTCATATGTGTGGAACTGACACGTTGCTTCTGTAGAAGTGAGTAGTGCCAGCAGCAGCATTTCCCAACCCGTGCATGTTACAGAGCACTGAATTCAAATGTGGAGAGTAGGTTCAAATCTGTCACTGCGTGATGCTTTTTATCAGCTTTTTCCCTTTCTGTGTAGGGAACACACCATTGTTTTCTGACAACATTCAGAATATACTGAGCTCACCACACCGTGTGCTGCATGCGCTGAAGCAAGAACTGCATAATATTGAACATTTTAGTGATATACATGAAGAACCTCAAGAATGGAATGTTTCACTCCTGCACTGCTGGATCTCACAAAAAAAAAAGAATTTTTATTTTTAAAGGATTTAAAATGAATGTTAGTATGTGGCCTTTCTAAACTCAAGCACAGCACAAAGTTTTAGACTTATTTCTTCTAATACTTAGAAGTATTATTCCTATTCTTGCTAACACCTTGGATTCTTTTGAACTGCCAGACTGCTGTGCCTTGCTACAGGGTTTCTACTTTTTGCTGCAACTTAGTAGTCACAATGAGACCTATTCCTGAAAGCAAGTTGGAAGTGGCTGTGCTAGTGACATCTGAATTAAAAGAAGCCCACGGAGCACCAGTTCACATGGGTGACCCTGGTCAGTGCTGTTCATTTTTCACTCTATGTGCACTTTGCTGTGTATAAAAGTGAAGGGGGGAGCCATGGGAAGTGGTAGGACTGAAATGGCTGCACCAGTAAAGTTATTATATTTTAATCCTTTCTAACAGTCACAAACCTGAATTGAGAGAAAAAAGAAAAGTAGGTTTTGAATTAGCTGAACACAGATTTATCAAATAAAAAATAACTGTCTGATGTAGATAAGTTATGGCTGGTGTGGTTTTGGTAAAAAACATAATCACATTTTTCTAAAATGTTTGCAGTTTCATTTATATATGAATACTTTCTTGCTGTCAGATTCTAGTGACAGGGTAGCAGTGATTCACAGCATGGGGAGAAGTATATGTGGATGCACTTTCTTAGTGAATGACTGAAAGTAAATACTGCATTAATTTCTAAAATACTGAAGTAGGATACATTTTGCACAACACATAAGAGAATAAAGAATTGTGACAAGAATATATATTCTTTTAAAAACAGCTCAACAACCATAGGCCTAATCTTTGCAAGAGAGAAGAGAAACAAAAAGATAAAACAGAAGGCTGTTTGGAAAAACAAAACCAAACATCTGTAAGATGAAGATAGATCACAATTAAAAAAACCTTTCCTCTCTCCTGAGACAAATTTGTCAATTGGTAGACTCATGGGCTGCATACACAGAAGGATCACATTGCAGAGCATGGGAGGAGAAGTCATTGGTTAACAGTACACCCCAGTAATATATTTGATCTGTGTGTTTAAATCTGAGGAATTAGTGATAAGTCATTACTTTGAGTGGAGCAACAAGATGATAGGGCAAGTGAAAGTCTGTTATTTAACACAAAAGAGTAAATTATTATATATACAGATTCTAGACATTAATTCCAGAAAAGATAGGAGTATGTTAAAGCATCCTAAGAATTTATAAACAAGGGAAGAGAGCAAGTGCTTAGAATGACCCAGAACATTACAAAGAGGTGTTAGAATGAAGCAAAAGACCATTTAGTGAAAGCTGGGTGAGAGTGAGATGTAGAGAGGTGCAAGAGCAGCTGCTCGTTTCTCTAGCTAAAGAATGTAGGAAGCTAAAACAGTAGAAAACATGTTCTATAAACCATTTTGCATTGCAGTCATTTATTCTTGTTTGCCAGTGTTGTGAATATAATTCTTCTCTTGATAAAGATGNTTTAAAGGATTTAAAATGAATGTTAGTATGTGGCCTTTCTAAACTCAAGCACAGCACAAAGTTTTAGACTTATTTCTTCTAATACTTAGAAGTATTATTCCTATTCTTGCTAACACCTTGGATTCTTTTGAACTGCCAGACTGCTGTGCCTTGCTACAGGGTTTCTACTTTTTGCTGCAACTTAGTAGTCACAATGAGACCTATTCCTGAAAGCAAGTTGGAAGTGGCTGTGCTAGTGACATCTGAATTAAAAGAAGCCCACGGAGCACCAGTTCACATGGGTGACCCTGGTCAGTGCTGTTCATTTTTCACTCTATGTGCACTTTGCTGTGTATAAAAGTGAAGGGGGGAGCCATGGGAAGTGGTAGGACTGAAATGGCTGCACCAGTAAAGTTATTATATTTTAATCCTTTCTAACAGTCACAAACCTGAATTGAGAGAAAAAAGAAAAGTAGGTTTTGAATTAGCTGAACACAGATTTATCAAATAAAAAATAACTGTCTGATGTAGATAAGTTATGGCTGGTGTGGTTTTGGTAAAAAACATAATCACATTTTTCTAAAATGTTTGCAGTTTCATTTATATATGAATACTTTCTTGCTGTCAGATTCTAGTGACAGGGTAGCAGTGATTCACAGCATGGGGAGAAGTATATGTGGATGCACTTTCTTAGTGAATGACTGAAAGTAAATACTGCATTAATTTCTAAAATACTGAAGTAGGATACATTTTGCACAACACATAAGAGAATAAAGAATTGTGACAAGAATATATATTCTTTTAAAAACAGCTCAACAACCATAGGCCTAATCTTTGCAAGAGAGAAGAGAAACAAAAAGATAAAACAGAAGGCTGTTTGGAAAAACAAAACCAAACATCTGTAAGATGAAGATAGATCACAATTAAAAAAACCTTTCCTCTCTCCTGAGACAAATTTGTCAATTGGTAGACTCATGGGCTGCATACACAGAAGGATCACATTGCAGAGCATGGGAGGAGAAGTCATTGGTTAACAGTACACCCCAGTAATATATTTGATCTGTGTGTTTAAATCTGAGGAATTAGTGATAAGTCATTACTTTGAGTGGAGCAACAAGATGATAGGGCAAGTGAAAGTCTGTTATTTAACACAAAAGAGTAAATTATTATATATACAGATTCTAGACATTAATTCCAGAAAAGATAGGAGTATGTTAAAGCATCCTAAGAATTTATAAACAAGGGAAGAGAGCAAGTGCTTAGAATGACCCAGAACATTACAAAGAGGTGTTAGAATGAAGCAAAAGACCATTTAGTGAAAGCTGGGTGAGAGTGAGATGTAGAGAGGTGCAAGAGCAGCTGCTCGTTTCTCTAGCTAAAGAATGTAGGAAGCTAAAACAGTAGAAAACATGTTCTATAAACCATTTTGCATTGCAGTCATTTATTCTTGTTTGCCAGTGTTGTGAATATAATTCTTCTCTTGATAAAGATGATTTAGAATATCTTGGAAACCCAGCATACATGTCTAACTTGCGTTTTGTTACAGAAATAAAGTGAATACATTTTTACTGATGTAATAATCAGTTTACTGATACTGACATGCAAAAAAGGAAAGCAAGTCAGCTCAGGTTCTGGGGACAAGCACTCAAAGGCAAACTGAATATGCCAGTTAAGTGGGACTTCCCACTGGTGCAATCCTAGCTCCTTGTCATTGAAAGATGTTTGGGGTCCACACTCCTCACCCCAGCTTTGCAGTATTACTGCTTAATTGGAATCTCTCATGATTTCATTTTTCATCAATTCCAGGTCTCCTGGGAATACAAGATCTTTCCAAACCAGACTATGGAGATTCAGTTCACCTTCACCCTGGTGATATTCCAGTGTTTTGGGCTTGTGGAGTAACAGGAGTAGAAGCAGTCATCAACTGCAGTATGTACTATGTTTGGAGACTCTCTTAAAATTACCCTTCAATCTCTTTTTTCCTCTTTCTTCTTTTGTATTTTTTAAATACTTCTTAAAATATTTTTAAGTATGAATTGAATGTGTTGGCTGATTAGCAGGCTTGATTTTAGGGTGAGCTAAAAAACACCCCAACCAAGCAACAAAAAAAATTTGGCAGGACTGTTTTCCATTGTGAAACACCTTAAAGGAAGTTCTAGCTGAAACTTCATCACTTTTCTTAGAGTATTTTAAAGGAAGAAATCTAAGGCTGTGGAAGCATCAAAATGTCTTTTTTTTAAGCATTATTAAAAACTAGAAGTTTAAAGGTATGCATTTTTAGGCTTCTTTCTTTAAAAATATTTTGTATCACACTGCAGTAAAATGATAATAAAGGGGAAAAAAGTCCAAAAAACCCCCAAGCAGCCAGAAACCTTTCCAAACTGTTGTCAAGAGCTAACAAATTGATTGACTTGGAAGAGAGTTTGTAATTGTCTCATGAAGAATTTTGAGCTTTTAGGTTTTGTTCTAAAATGAAGTAAATGTGACACACTTCACATAAGTGAAGCTTTGTCCTTTTCACAGAGCTGACCTGAACTTTATCCAGTCATTTGTAACAGGCATGAGCACAAAGGGCAAGAAAATGCAACTAAACCATAGTGACAGTATTATATACTGCTCTAAATCACTAGTGTGGAATGAAATCTCATATTTTAGTTCTTACTGAAAAAGAAGTTTAATATTCATAGGCTGTATAAGTGGGAGAGCCTTGGGAGGTCGTCTACTTCATCCTTCCCTCCTTGTAGGATCTGCTACATCCTTATGGTTCTTTACAGATGTTTATCAAAACTGCTCTCAACACCTGCTTAAAATATGTTCAGCACTAGGAGCAGAGATGTCTTTTTCTGTCTTACATACGATTCCTTTTCTCCAGTCACAAATCCGGGCTGAAAATCCTGCTCTTTCCTGTGTTCTCTAGCAGTTCTATTATTCTCATGCATCCTTGTTGCAAGGAAAGGAGAGAAAAAAATTACCAGCCTCTACAATCTGTTGCCCAAAGCAGCTGCCTATCCTGCCTTTGCCTGGAACTGACTTTTATTTATTTGTCCATTTTCTGTGTTAAAACCATTTGTCATTAATGGATTCCAGGCACTTTTTGGGCAGTTTGTCTCTTCCTGTGCTCCTTTCTTGGCTAGGTAGTTAAAATTCTGCCATACCACCAGTACACATACTTTAGATGAATCTGCTAGCTTCTCACAAAAATATTGTCTACTCATATGGTTTGGTGAGGTATATTAAACCTCAACAGCCATGTTCCCCAACTGCTTTTAAATTACTAGCCACAGACTCCCAACAGATCTTAGCGCAAACCAAGCACATATGTACTTGTTAAAGAAATATCTCATCCCTTTTCACTGTCCTAACAAAGTAAGGTTTTGCTTTTTTAAGTATACCAGTTGTGATTTATCCAACAACATACCAGTACTGCCAAATTAAGTATAATCTAGATCAAGACTTCTGGAATTAGTATAAAGACAGCAAATATTATCATCTTGGGGAGCTACTGTGCTGCCAGGTCTAAATAAGCTTATTGTTCACCAGGGTTTTAGATGCTACTCAGATTCCCTTTGCTAAGGTTTACTGGTCAACTTTTGTCATTAATTCTTCACAGTTTATAGGTCTCCTAACTAGATTGGCAGGATACTGTGCAGAGATGCTAGTCTCTGGTTTTTCATCTGATAAAGGACTGCTCCTAGCCAGCAGGCAGTAGTTGACATAGTTTTGTCATATCACTGTTAAAAGGCTATTCAAAGGTAGTATAGCTTCCAGCAGCACTCTAGAACCTAGAAAATTAATTTATTCTAATGGAAACAATATAACCAACACACTGTGCAAGTTTAAGCATTAACTTGTTCTTATGTCAATGCACTAGTTTCTTTGTGCGTGTCAAACCCGATTTCCAGACTTGCCAATTCCTGACAGACTTTTCCTTGGAGGGTACCACTGTTCAGTTACTGAGTTGCCCCAGGTTTATAACCAAGAGGATATTGTAGAAAAACCTGATCTCAACTACCCACGTGAGCTTTTTAAAAGTGAAAACATTGTCAGATGTATATGCATACATTTTCTCAATGTGTATTAATCACTGCTGTGTAACTTAAAATATCACCTGTTTTTATGATATAAACATCACCAGGCAAGGACTCTGTGTTGTAAAATTAAACAGCTTTTTTGCTATATTATCGTTCTGATATTTCAATATATTGCAATTACAATGTGTTTAAATGAAGTTTTTTTCACCCATTTTAGGGGCTCCATTAGCTTTTACTCATTCTCCTGGCTGTATGTTCATTACCGACGTAAAGAATGACAATGTCACGGTCACATCCTCAAGAGAAGTCCCACAAGTCTACTGCATTTCTCAAGATCCTCTGCATTATAGTGTTGTGTCAACAAGAGCAGCCCAAAAGATAAAGACTCTAGAGACCCTAATTGGAATAGATCCAGGTAAAAGCAAAAACTCTCTTCCTTTAGCAGATTTGTTATGAGGTAGATAGGACCTATCCTGCTGTTACAGATATTCATAAAGTTCAAGAACACAGTAAGAATCTAAAGGCAATTTCAAGATTTTAAAAATTTTGTGGAATACAGTGAGTTAATGTAACTAGGTCTTAATTTTCTGTTACCATACTTAATATGAAAGTCTGCCCAAAATCATTCAACCTCATAGGTAATGGAATACCTGACCTTGATGACTGTATACTCTCAAAGAAGCATCGGTGCTCAGAGCAGAGGAAAGTACACAGGGAACTGTTACTGAATAAAACTGAAACTGGTATGTAAGTACAGGGCACCTCAGTGTGCTGGTAACAGCTACACAGGTATTCACTGTTGAGTAAATAGCATATTTCTTTACATATATTCATGGCTACCAGAAAATTGCAGTAGTTGCATGTGCTTTTCAAACATCCCTCTCTGATGGGTGGAATTACATCAAGCTCTGCAGAAATACTCATCACTGAGGTGTTGTGTGGTGGACCAAAGTGACCTGATCACCACAGAAGGCTGAGAGGTAGAGCTGCATGTATGCACAAGGAAGATAAAAGGGAAATAAAGGCAAACTGAAGCACAACCATTCACTTAGTCCCCTCTGCTATAAATTCTGATCTCAGTTTCCCATAAATTTTCTTAAATTCTCTGTAGGCAGCAGTGGAGAACAGCTTACGCCCAGCTCTCCTGAGCTCCAGGTTTGGGCTATATGCATATGTTTGGGTGTGTTTATTTTTACTCACAAGGACTCTCCTTTTCCCACTCTCTGGAGTTCAGCTTGGCACAATGCCATGCTCTGCAGAAATACCGGACCTAACTTAAGAGTTTGCTGATTTTATTGCTAAAGGAGAGTATAGTACTTTATCTTAGTTAACATACCCCACTCTGTTACTCAAGTTTTTGATCAGAACTTTTTCTATGCCCACTATTTATATATTGCCTGTATGTTATGTATGGGGAACAGAGGGAGAAATGGCAAAGGGGAAATTGAGGACAAAAAGATGAAAGCGTGTTGGGGGTGAGAAAGATAAAGATGCAAGGGCGCTAGAAAACAATAGTGAGGACTTACCCCTTGCTCTCAGCCCATAAATATCAGCATTTCATACTGGTGTTTGTGGTTTTCAGGAGTGCTAGCAAATTGAAAGGACTGTGCTGTGAACTTGTGTTTCTGATTGCCAGGGAAGGAAGAAGGGATAGGAAGTGTTTGAACAATGAAAGACATACACAGATAGCACAGTGTGGCCTCTTTAGGGACTAACCCATGAGAAGAGACCTGTTAATATTCACCTATTTTTCAAGGTCAGGTAACATGGTTCTCTACTACATTAAGCGTCACAAGATCTTTTAGCAGTCACCAGGATACCACTGTATTAATTGAGTTTATAATGTCCCCTTGTAGCTTACAATGTCTTTGAAACCTTACTTCTGTGTTTAATCATTTCATTAAGTGGAATTTTTTTGGGAATTAGCTCTTTCCCAAGGGGATAAAGTTAAATAGAGACAAAGGACAAGCTTACTCATCTGAAGTCTGCATCAAAAC
>VYZX01034341.1:0-13379 GCA_013401335.1 Brachypteracias leptosomus
ATGGAGATACCTCTCCACACATAGTTAGTCAATAACATCAATGGGGTGACTCAGCTCATCCAAAAGCAAATGCTAAGGGCATGATCTATAATAGCTAAGGCTAAAGAGACTATGAAGTTGGCAAATCTGAGGGAAGACCTTCAGAAGACCTCTGCTCTTCTGGAGTGGCACCTGAAGCCAAGCAGGTTATCTCAGTGGCTGAAAAATGATGCTACACACCTAAATCTAGGCATCAGTATCCAACCTCAATCTCAGCTGTCTGTTATGGAAGGCAAGGCACAGAGTTCACACATTGATTCCTAAGTTTGTAACTAACAACCTTGGACCAGTAGTTTGGCTTTAATCTTCAAGCTGATCCCACTTACTGTCCATTGGTTCAGTTCACAAAGCAGTCCCAACTTGAATGTATACACAAGGGACTGAGCCAATCAAACCAAATGCAGTGTGTATGGACACCATTAACCCACAAATCCAGAGAGTCTTGATCCAAATAAACGATGCCCCAAACCTGTCAGTGTTTAAGAGGCATTTGGACAATGCCTTTGATAACATGCTTTAACTTTTGGTCAGCCCTAAAATGGTTAGGCAGTTGGAGTAGATGATCATTGCAGTTCCCTTCCAACTGCAATAAATCCAGTTGGCAGCTGGTCACAAGTTATGCTCCCCAGAGCTCAGAACTGGGGCCAGTTCTCTTTAATATCTTTATCAATGATCTGGAAGAGGGGATCAAGTACACCCTCAGCAAATTTGCAGATAACACCAAGTTGGGCAGGAGTGTTGATCCACTTGAGGGTAGGGAGGCTCTACAGAGGGACCTGGACAGGCTGGATCGATGGGCCAAGGTCAATTGTATGAGCTTTAACAAGGCCAAGTGTTGAGTCCTGCGCTTGGGCCACAACCCCTGTCAGTGTTACAGGTTTGGGGAAGAGTGGCTGAAGAGCTGCCTGGCAGAAAATGACCTGGGGGTGTTGGTGGTCAGCTGGCTGAACATAAGTCAGCGTGTGCCCAGGTGGCCAAGAAGGCCAACAGCATCCTGGCCTGTATTAGAAATAGTGTGGCCAGCAGGGCTAGAGAAGGGATCGTCCTCCTGTACTTGGAACTGGTGAGACCACATCTCAAATACTGGATACAGTTTTGGGGCCTTTACTACAAGAAGGACATTTTGATGCTGGAGTCCATCCAGAGAAGGACAATGAAGCTGGTGAAGGGTCTAGAACACAAACCTTATGAGGATTGGCTGAGGGACCTAGGTTTGTCTAGCCTAGAAAAAAGGAGGTTCAGGGGAGACCTTCTCATGCTCTACAACTCCCTGAAAGGAAGTTGTAGTGAGGTGGGGTTCAGACTCCTCTCCCATGTAGAAACCTATAGGACAAGAGGAAAGAGACTCAAGTTGTGCCAGGGGAAGTTTAGATTGGATATTAGGAGAAGTTTCTTCCCTGAAAGAGTTGCCAAGCCCTGGAAATGGAGACAGTACTCCCAATGTGGCCTGATAAGTGCTGAGTAGAGTGAGATCTCTGCTAGTAACGCCCCTGTGGATGCAGCCCAGGATCCAATTTGCTTTTGCTGTGCAACAGCACACTGCTGACTCATGTTCAGCTTGTTCACCAGGACCCCCAGGTCATTTCAGCACAGCTGCTCCCTAGGCACACAGATCATAGCCTCACTACCCAGGTGGTGTCATAAGTAAAATTGGTCAGGATGTTTTCAATACCGACATCCAGATCATTTATGAAGATGTTGAACAGTGTGGGACCCAGTATTGATCCCCAGGAGACTCCACTTACAACAGGCTGGCATCCTGAGGGAAAACCATTGATCAATACCCTCTGAGTGCAACCAATATTTTACCCATCTTGCAGACCATCCATACAATCTGTATCCTGCTAGTTTGTCAAGTAGAAGCTTGTGGTTAAGTGTCAAACTTCTTTGCTGAAGACCAGGTAAACATCCACTGCACTTCCCATGTAGACAGAAGTTATTTTGTTGTAGAAGGTGACCAGACTAGTCTGGAATGATTTGTCCTTGATAAATCCATTCTATTTTTTTGCAACCATTTGCATCATTTGGTTAGTAATACTTTATATGAGGAGTCATTCTATTACTTTCCAGAAACTGAAGTATGACTGATGGATCTGTAGTTCTAGGTCCTCTTTTGGGCCCTTCTTGCAGACAAATATGACTTGTTTCATATTGCTGATCTACCTCTGCTATGACAAATTACTTGCCAATACTAATGTTATTTAAAAATAGGCATCTTTATCTCATACTTAATCTTAACATGGACTTGTGCCTCTTTTAAGCATAATTTAAACCAAAGCCCAGCTGATATCCAAGTTTACTTCACAGTGACGTTTTTAACTGTCATCCCGTTTTTAAAAAAAAACAACTGTTTTTCTTGATGACTTTCCTCAAAATTCTAGATGATAGAGACCTAAATGACAATGGAATCCTCAGTCTCATTTTCACTGTGATGACCAAGACAACTGCCAATGGAATGTGTGGAAGCTTCTGCATCTCACAGATGCTCTTAAAAAGCAAGTGCAGAGGAATATTGATTGTGGTTGTTCTATCCCAAGAAGATGAAAGATGGTACTTTCTTCTCTTATAAATGAGTAAAACAAATACTTATCCTGTATCCAAATTAAATTCTGCATTCTTATCTGTCTGCTCCAGTCAAGGGACTGAAACATTCAAAGACTGATCCCAGCAGTTGGTCACATTGATTAGGAATGTCTGAAATTACATCTGAAACAAATAGGAAGAGTGTTTTAGAAATAAAAAGTTTCTGAAAATAATTCTACCTGCAACTGAAAAAACAGTATAGTAATTTACACTGAATACACAGGAAACAAAAATATATATAATTTGCAGATTCACAAACATACATGGATTACTTGTAAAATTGACCTGAAGATTTGTTTTGTTTTGTTTTCAGGCTCAGTTCATGATTGCACATTGTACAGCTGTAAAAATCCCATCCCAGAAAGTTTAATGAAACACTCCTGGAGTGCATGTATCTCAAGAAAGAAAATAATTGCAAGGGACAGACAACCCTGCTGTGGATTACTACAAGCTATTTATGAGTTAGAGAAATATGTATCTATTAAAGGATTATTTTGTTCTTTGGGTATTGAGTGATTCCTTAATTGTTATAAAAGGGAATAAATAATACTGGTTTTCTTGAAGGAAGATAGAACGAGTGTTCAGTTGTGAGCTTTGAATAACTTTATCACTTCTCTTTCTCTGGCAATAAAACTATCTACTATTATAGACTATTATATAAAAACTTTCTAGACAAGTGCTTTTATGAAAATTCAGCATGGAAAATTGCTATGGATTGCAATTTCCCCTGGGAGGAAAAAATGATAGGACACTCCTCTGAATCTTGTCAACACAATAAACTACAGCATTTCATATCTACAAATAATGGGGAGAAATTACTGCAAAAATCAACCCAGCATTGGATGTGCAGAAAATTGAGAGAATCAATCAGAAATGTTTCTGCCTTGATGTTCCAAAATAAATGCAAGCAATAAGTATCCTATTTTCAAATTATTTCATTATAATAGAAACATCTTACTGTACTCATACAAGAAAATTCAGTATACACAAAGGCAATGGCACAGAATACACAGTGTAGTAAGATAATATGTTCATAGGAATTCATATTAACTGGGGGGTATTTTATAGTAAGACTTGAAGCAAAAAGCAACCTACATTAAGTAATGCTAAGAGCAGAGCAACAGACAAAATTTATGCTGGTGGAACCAGTTATCCCATTCCTACTGAAATAACACACTTTTCTTCCTTTCTAAGCCTCCTACTATGTCCTCAGCTGATTGCAGTGTGGTTCAGAGTCCCAGTTATGGTTCTAATAGATCCTCATGTCACAGCTGTATGGTTATGTTAAAAATCTTGTTTACTGGCACAAAGAAAGCACTGCTTTTTTATGTATATATTCACATTTTCATTTCTTGGTCTGCAACACAAGTGACACCCAAATGCACTATATGTGGTGTCTTTTACATGTGTTGTTTCTTCGTTCTCTTCATTACCCCTAAAACAAGTTTTGTCCAGCTCCAGATCTGTATTTTTTTTTTATTATCACTGAGTTGTTTATAGTGTGGGGTTTACAGTGCCAGTGTCCCACACCCTGCCTGCAGTCCTCTACCAGAATTTCTCTGCACTGCATCATTGCACTAGAGCCATAAATATCTCATTCTACCTGAAAGAACCCATTATTGCTGCTATGTATATAAAACTATAGTTGCAAAACGCAAAGATAAACAAAAGTAAAAAAAAAAAATTAGCAAGACACCTGATCAAGTAGATAAATTGCTGTTGCAGTCAAGTCAAATCACACAAAACTGCAGGCAGGTCAGGGAAAGTTCGGACAGACTAAGCCTGAGTCCTGAGGCCTTATAAATTCTATTCTAAATTCCACTCTAAAATTACTTTAGTAAAATATGATGTAATTGAAGGACAATGACGCTTATTATTCTGATGCAGATGTTCTTGAGTTTGCAGACCTTACTGAGTTTGAAGATCTTATTGAGTTTGTCACTTCCTTAATTATTCAGTAGTATATATCCAGGTCTGCTGTCCTTTAGATTTGTTTAGGTACCTTAAAATAGGCACCTATTGCTGTTTAAGACAACCTAAGATATTTGAGATATCTGTAAAGGACAGACAGTTATGACACCAGGCTTATTGGAGACCCACACCCTTCTGGAATGACAGGCAGGAGACTAAAATGGCACTTAACGCACCTACATTAAAATTGCACACTTCAGGGACCAAGTTCATTTTTAAAGTCACAGTCATTATACTGAGATTAGGAAGGAGACAGGATAGACCTGGCCTGGAGTTAACTTATTGCAAAAAAATCCTTCCTTGTGTGTGCATGTTTGTGCAAACACATATAGCGAAATACCTGGTGAAAGAGCCTAAACAGGACTTCAGGATATTTAAAGTGAATGTAAGTGGGATATTTCACAATGTGTCATTTTTCCCATTCCATACACTTAAATCAAAAGGGTTTAGGATACTAACAATATCTCGTGAGGAAATTCTGTGCCTGAGAGTTTCCAATCACAGTAGGATGCAGAAATGATTTGGTTCAGGAGTGACAAAGAATCCTCACACAGTGATAAGCAGCTAATAAAACTGACATCTGTCTCATCTTCTTCTGCTCACCATTCTGTATTTGTAGATAAAAAACACTGGAGAAGACTTCTATCAATATGCAATGGGCCTAACTGCCACCAATTTCTGGCTCCAGTCCTGAATGAGAAGACATGGTAGGTCTGCTTCAGTTATTGGAGGGATTTGGTAAAGACAACATGGAAGGGAGGATGAGTGCTGTGGGAAAGGGCAGGTGGGTATAGTGGGGAAACAGAGAGGTACTTTGTGTTTCTGCTGACACTATTGAGAAATGGAAAATTAGGTGGAAATTGGTTCTAACAAATTTAAATGAAACCAAGAACAGGTGGGAATGGATATCACTGTGAAGCAAAAGAGAAACAGGACAAGTACTAGTAGGATCACAAGCGAAAATTCAAGTCTTTAGGGCTAAGATCAGTTTCACTATGGAGGCGAGAACAAAGCTTAAAGGAAGGGGGGAAAACCATCATTTTCTCCCTGCAGACAGAAGAAAGTTATTGTGACAACTACAGAGCTGTTGTCTTTTTCCTGCCTTCCAAGGCAGTATAAAAATGCTTTCTTTTATTCAGGATGTGGAGAAGTGGGAAGGACAACTGGAAAGAGCACAATATCTGCAGGAAAATACAATATCTTCTTTCCAGGGTGTGTGGAGTGTCAAAGCCTGGTCTTTTATGAGGTAGAAAAGAAGCCAGAGGATTCATAAGCAGATTGGTACTGCTCTGCAGCTGTCACTAAAAGAGCAACAGCTGTGTGTTTGAAAATTACAGGCATGCTTTCCTCCTGGGCAGTGTGGTTTGTCCTCAGTATCAGTAAAGTTTGCATTGCTTTGTTGAAGATAAAAAGCTAAGAAGTCAAGCATTAGGTAGTGTCTGGCTTGAGAACAGCCATGAAGAAAAGGACTTGGGGGTACTCGTGGATGAGAAGCTCAACATGAGCCATCAGTGTACACTTACAGCCCAGAAAACCAATCGTATCCTGGGCTGCATCAAGAGAAGTGTGGAAAGCAGGTCGAGGGAGGTGATTCTCCCCCTCTACTCTACCCCTGTGAGACCCCACTTGGAGTACTGCGTCCAGTTCTGGAGCCCCTATTAAAAGAAAGATATGGACATGCTGGAATGTGTCCAAAAGAGGGCCATGAGAATGATCAGAGGGCTGGAGCACCTCTCCTATGAGGATAGACTGAGAGAGTTGGGGTTGTTCAGTTTGGAGAAGCCTCCAAGGGGACCTCATTGTGGCCTTCCAATATCTTAAGGGGCCCTACAAGAAAGCTGGTGAGGGACTTTTTAAGGATGTCAGGTAGTGGTAGGACTAGGGGTGGTGGCTCAAAACTAGAGGTGGGTAGATTCAGATTAGACATTAGGAAGAAGTTCTTCACCATGAGCGTGGTGAGACACTGGAACAGGTTGCCCAGAAAGGTGGTGCCCAAACCCCGGAAATTTTGAAGGCCAGGCTGGATGGGGCTCTGAGTAACCTGATGTAGCAGGAGGCATGCCTGTACATGGCAGGGGGGTTGGAACTAGATGATCTTTAATGTCCCTTCCAACCCTGACAATTCTATGATTCTATGATTAAAAGTTTCATTACCTAAGATGGGGCAAGCTGTAGAGAAATAACATTTCTTATCACCTTCCTTCCACAGAGGCAAAAAGATACCAAAGAAAATATTCCCTAAATTATGCTGTGTTTACATGGGGAATGGAAGACACAAGCACAGACAAAGGGTTTCCGCAAACATAGTGCCAGTTTGATATTCTTCTATTAATGGAAGCTCTAAGAAAGCATGAGTGGATGGGAAAGAAAGCAAACTGAGGATGAAACCTGCTTCTCATTTTGCCTAGAACAAGGAAGCTTTTCTTTACAAAGTTACTGTGGAAAATTAACTAAGTAGGTGACTGGGAAACTTGAAATGACTGCTTGCATGACTTTTGTTCAGCAGAAAGGAAAGACATCAAGTTAGACATCTGCACTTTGTGCCAACAGAGAGAAACTTAACTGCTCATCTGAAAAGGGAAAAAAGCTCTAAAAAAATAATCAAAGAGTATGTTAATTTACTTGAAAAATATTAGATCTGAATCTTCTACCAATAACAAAATAAGACAATTAGGGGAGCTAGCAATGATCCAAAATTTCCAAAAGGAAAAGGGAAAATCAGCCTGTACAACTCCAATAACTTCACTTCAAAGAAAGAAGTTGGGCTTAGGGAAACCAAGAAATTCATAAAGTTCCTACTGAAATGTGAGGATTAACTCCCAAGAACAAGTCAGTGCTTTAACATAGCATTTCATTGTGAAGAACAAACCGAGCAAGCTGAAGAGTACTAAAGAATGCTTTACATTATGTACACCTTTGACTGATATCATATCTCTCTCCCCCAAATCCCACACATGTTGAAATAATTATAAAAAGTCTAAAAGTATTTGAAAGGTTACAGAAAAAGAGAAGTGTCAATACTATCATCTACCCTGCAATCAATTCTTTTCAAGTCTGAAAAGGAGGGTAAACTATTACTTCTACTTTATCTAAAGGGGAAACTTCCAACATATGAGCATTTTGGGAAAAGGGACGTCATTATACTACACTATTAAGTGTTTTGTAAGTGTATGCAGTTCATGGGCAAAACAAGCAAAAGTTTGATAGAATCTTGTTGATATTCAAAGATGAAAATCTGACAGCAGCAGTTGCTTATTAGACATTTGTGCATTAGCTCAAACATCAGTTTCTGACAACAATTGATCTAAGTGAAAACATAAAAGGTTTTGATAAATAGGTGGAATTGCATTGCGAGACTGTGAAATATCTGAAATATTCTGAATTTCACAGAATTACAGAATAGCACAATATCTGAGATTGGAAGGGACCTTTGGTCCAATCCCCTTGCTCATGCAGGGCCATATAGAGCCAGTTGCCCAGGATGAAAAGGAACTATAGTAAGAAAGCAAATTATAGTGCATGCTTTTGCATTAAGCAAAGCACTTGATAGCCTTCTACAGTGAGGTGACTGGCTTCAGGGATAAGAGGAGCGGAGGGACTCTTTTTACACAATATCTTGTTTGATGACATAAATGAGAATCCCACCATTTTTCTTAGTTAAGGTAATCTGGAAAACTGGTGCACAATTTCTTGGTACACAGTTTCTTCTCATTGTGGGGTAAGAAATAGAATTAATAAGGACTGACATCTTCCCAAAACAAAACGAATGCCTTTTTTAAATGTGAATTAAAGAAATTTTAGGAGTAAAATGAAGATTGCAGGGGATGAAGTTTTTCTGTCTGTGAAGAAATAGGTAATCTTATGAAAACAGTGTGAAAGGGATAATGATGCTGTCTACTCCCTGCTGAAGATCAATATAATGCCTAAAGAAAAATTGGATGACTCATCATACAGCCTGGAGGTATTTCTAAAGTAACTTCAAAACAAAAATGAGAGTTTGATCACTATAGCTTCCTAGACAAGGCAGAGACGTGAACACATAGGGTAAGGAAGAAAACACACACATTACCAACAATATCCAACAAGTCAGGGAATTCAGCAAAACTGAATGATTGTTTCTCTTTCCATAGAAATGCTTGGCTGAACTTGCTGTCTGAAAAAAATAAAAGAAATCATCTTTGACACATGCATTTCAGTTATAATGATAGTTTAAATTGGAAGAAAGATTTTGACAACAGTAATTTTCCTTTCTAAAGAGGAATAGGACTTTGAGAAATGAGTCCAACTGATGCAGACTCTGTGACAAAATATCTTCAAGACAACATTCAGCCACAACAGTAAATTATTACAAATATATTGTCAGCCTGTGACCCCACAAATCATTCAAGAAATCCTGGAGACTTGCACCATAAATGTTTGTTTATTTATTTCATGGTTCATCAAACAATGCAGAACATGATATATGGTTTGTTGATTAGGCAACATCACAACCTTTCTTGGTAAATCCCTATTGAAAATGAGGGAGGTATTTCAATACATAATTTTGTTCCAAATGGGATGTGAAAACAATATATAAAACATTCTAGCAGAGGGAAATCATATGTCCAAGAGAGATGCTTATGTTTATCAATGAACTGGAGACTGATCTAGTAGAATATAGACACTAGAGGTTTTACAGCAGAGGTGAAGAACATTGCTCTGAATAATGGTGGAAAAGTTCTTTCAGTCAATATGTGTCATCTCATTTACATCAAGCACTAAGACAAAACAGAGACCATACTAGACCTCTGCATTCTATCAAGCCTCTCTGAATTAGGAGTATCAAGACTAACATGCAGTCTACAGAAGAGACTAATATACCTAAAAAAACCCTCGTACAAATTCATGCCAGTGAAGCATCATAATAAAACCATAGCTTCCTTCTACTCAGCAGAGAAGAAATGAGGAATCAGGTACTAAAGGAATTTGTCCAACAAACTTCCAACAGAACAAGAATGACCTGGACAGGCTGGAGAGTTGGGTGGGGAAAAATTTAATGAAATACAATAAGGGAAAGTGCAGAGTCCTGCATCTGGGCAGGAACAACCCCAGGTTCCAGTATAAATTGGGGAATGACCTATTAGAGAGCAGTGTAGGGGAAAGGGACCTGGGGGTCCTGNGGCAGTCAGTTGCCTTCATTTTCTGATGCATAACAGAGCTGTTGGAGTCCCATGGGCTTTCTAAAGGTGTTTTTATTCTACAAGGCTAAAACTTTTTCTATAGAGACATTGAATTTACTGTCATAATGTCACAAAAATTTGTTGGGAGTACCTCTAGAATACCAGCTTGGACGGAATTGTGTCTTTCAAAATTGGATGTTTCCAGTCATCCACCCAACAGTGCATGTGGCAAGAAAGATCTTAACAAAACCAGTAGTTTCGAAAGAGCAAGTCCTTAAGAAAAGATTACTGATCATAAGATGGACAATGTTAATGATTAGTCATACGAGAAGGTTTACCAGAAGGCAAATGGCTTGGGTATGTGTTTTGAGGTCACTTCTGCCTGAACACTTGGTCGGGCAGGAATAAGCAACAAGGTTGCATACATATTTGTGGAATCTTTTCTACTTCAGGAGAAGCCAAAGATTGTAGTTCATAAAGAAACATAGAATATAGGCTTTTCATTTTACCAAAAGAGAAGCAAAAATTGCATTAGGCTTAAGTTCTCTTCAGAAAACAAGAATGTAGGAAGGAATGGTTCTAGTGTTTGACCTAGGCTAGGAAATGCCTAGTACCAGCAATTCCAGAAAACTGTCTGAACATGATATATACGTATATGACGCAAGCTTCTGACAGTACAGTAGGGATGGAGGACTAATGATTTCAACTGCTATGGAGTGAGGGCAACAGAAATCATACATACAAACAATATGTGGGAGGGATGGAGGCAGTGAAGGCCTTGGCTAAGACTAATTAAAATTAAGACCAAAAATTAGAGTGGAAAGCACTTGTACTCATTCTCAGAGGGCTAACAGATGAAGATGATTGATAAACATTTCACCCACCAGGATTGAGCATTATTCAGCTTTCCTTGCAGATCATTGGTGTATCAGTAGTTCAGTCTTCATTGAAGAATGAATTTCTGTCTTCTGAAATAATAATAAAAAAGTACCAGAATCATCTTCTGATACTTGTGTTTTAACTTCAGTGATATGACAAGTGCCAAGAAAGATACTGATAATATTGCTCTTTCAGAAAGAGAACAGAATAATCAAAAGCATTTCCGTATGCATATAGACTGTGACCATTGTTCCACATAATCCAAGTTTAGCAGATAATTGTGGTTCAAGGGGAAGGAAGATCGTATAAATCTGTGACTATGTAGATTTCTCAAAAGAGCAAAAAAATAAGAAAGAATTTTTAGTTAATTTAATACCTCACTGAAAGCAATGTGAAAGACCTTTTTGTAATACAACAAAAGAAACTGTTCTTTTCTGCAAAGATCAGTATTTGATAGAGGACAAGTTCTAGCACTTAAAGAAAAGAGGCATTGAAGTTCTCATATCTGTGGAATGGTAAAAAATTTATCTGCCAGAGAAAAATGAGATAAACTCAGTCTAGTTATAAGCTAGCATCTCATAGAAAAGGAAGAAGAAAAAGATAATTTAATTAATTTCATGCCCAGAATTACCAAATATCAAAAATATTTTAATGTAACAATAAGACTGAAGATGACACACACCTGAAAAAGGTAATATCCTACCTTCTATAAAGCATGAGACCACTCAAAAAGCTAATGACTGTGCTTATTCAGAAATGAAAGGAAAAGATGTTAAAAATGCTGGAAGCTCAATGCTCCAAGCTCATATTTAGCTGTAAAGCATGCCAGCAGATCTCATCCAACTTCAGACTGCAAATGAGAACCAATTGATCTTCATTTCCTGGCTATTTACAGAACAGCTGGAGACATCATCACTTATTAAAACTAAACAATCCTAACACTTCAAACCATTCTTCTTTAAAAACTTGAGACCTGGAATTACCTGTAAAATATTAATGAAACTATTTTCATACTTTTTTCTTTAGAATACTGGGCTGGGGTGGGGTCCACACACAAAATAAAAGTGTTCCCAGCAACTGGGAACTTTTCAAGGGTCAGATGTATTGACATTTCTGCATACAAGAGAGGCCAGCATCTGGCCACTGTTTTGGAACATTTATGATGGAATCAAGACATTTGGAATGAATTTAAAAGTCTAGTGATGTGTATAGTGTAAATGTCTGCATTCAACCTTGTTCCCTTTGAGTTACTTTGCAGGCAGTAGAAATGAGCACTCATAGGATGTGAGTCATCTGACCAACCATGGCATTTAATAAGTTGCATTCTAGGTGTGTGATTTGTTCTATATCATATGTAAAAGGATTTTAGAGTCCTGAACTTGGATAAAGATATCTACATGGAAAATTCATGGGGTTTGTTCAGATGGGACTCTTAGGATCTCCAGCTATAGCCATCCCCCATGGCCATCTAGCTCTGAAGCCTCAGGAGCCACCAAAGATAAAGGGTAGGACTGTGTAAATAATTTATTTTTTTTTTAAATCAGCGTTTTCATGGGAAATTTCTCTGCTACATAGGCACTGGGAAGTGTCTGAACTTGAAGTTGTTGCATGTCAGATCACACAGGCCAGCAGAAGAATCTCCTCATTTGTAGGTCATTCCAGTCTTTTGTGAGGTGTCAGCAAAGCCAGGCACAGACTTGACTGACTCCTTAGAATCATAGAATCATAGAATGTTTTAGGTTGGAAGGGACCTCTAGATGTCNCTCTGAAAAGATGGCATGTCTCACACTGTGTGTTGAGGGCACACAGGGATAATCATTGGAAGGAGAGATATTTGACACCATTATTTTCTCTGCAATTGTATTTTGTATTTCAAGGAAGATTTACATAATGTTTCTTTTAAAGAAAACATAATTTTGAAAAGCACATTGTAAATTTATGTCAAATTATTCATGTTATAAATCTAAATGCACTATTCCTGGCACCAAACATCTGAAAATACGGAGAGATATCAGGCTATGGTTAACCAAGTTTTTCAAAAGAGGCTTCAAATAAAGGAAAGAACCACCTGTTGAATCTGTACTCCACTAGAAATACAGACCTTGGACAAAGAGCAACTTCAATGAACAGAATCCTGGAATAAAATAAAACATTACAAGTCTGTCCTGGTATTGCTGCTTTTGAAAAATGATGGAAGACTTTGATCCATAGAGGTGTATATACAGAGGGTGTACCCTTTTTATTGTGGAAAAAGGAAATAATTCAGAAAAAAAAGAGAAAAGATGTCAGCAACACAGGGTCTAGCAGAAGGAAAACAGTGATACAAGCATAATTGGAAAGAAACAGAGCATTCCAAGACATTCAGTTTTATTGCTTGAGTGTCAATATCTCTATCATACTAGTCTAGAAACTTTGACTGACATTTGTTCCACAGATGTCTTTGAATGAACTTCTACCTACCAGAAAGTAAAAATAGATATTCCCCTCTAGTATTTGTATCTGAACTGCAGCGATGCTGTATGTGCCAAGAAATTATTGATTGCACAACTAGTCCNCCTCTGTGCTGTTATCACAGAAGCTAGTTGATGTGTCCACCCCACTCCATCCTCCACGTCATGTTCAAGGCTGCAAACTGTGTTGCTTAGGGGACCAGTACAGAAAGGATCCCTTGCATGCCAGCTGTACACCACATTGGATGTTATGATTATCCTTAAAGTGCAAACAATGTCCAGTGTTTTCAATTTTCAG
>VYZX01034341.1:31330-69339 GCA_013401335.1 Brachypteracias leptosomus
AACGTTCTTCTTAATTTACAAGGAAATTTCTGCAGTTGTCTACAACTAAGCAAACCAGGTATTGTTGCAAGTTTCTAATCAAAGTCCATATCCTTATAAATCTCATCCCTTTATATAAATCTTGATTAGAGTGCCATTAATGTAACAATACAAGCAGCAGTTTGGCTGTACAGAGCTGTGACTGTATAATTGCTGTAGGTCCCCTTCAAGGCAGATGACATTGCTTCATAGGGTTCTAGTAAGCAATTAAACAGACTTACCTTATAAAATGGGTCAATTTCCTAACAATAACAGTAGAATGTTTTTCTCAATTGACTTAAGTTTTCAGATGGATTTGAGTATGTTTAACCTTCATTGAGTTCTTACACTTTGGTGGTCATTAGTAAATGTTAGATGAAATTTTCCTGTGATAGTGAAAATACATGTGTGGAACCTGAAACAAAACATGCATTTTCACAACCCTTCTTTCATTTAGCTTTACTGACCTCGAATCTATCAACAATTTTGAATCTCTTATATTTTAAGACCTGTAAAATCTGGCAGAATTATTTTTGACATATTGCATGGCACTCTAGAGAGTGCAATACCTAGGAGCTGGAATTTACTAGGCATGTTAAAAAACAGCATTTGCAAAAATCTCCAGTACTAAAATATTTATGGGCTTCCCTCATTTAGAATGTGAAAAACATTTCAAAGCAGCTTTCTTAGTACTCTGCAGCACTCAATGTGTTACTTAAAAATAGAAGGAAAAAGTATCTATGATGTTAAAATTATGGTGAACTGTAAATTGTTGTTCATCCTACAGAGTATATGAAAAGCCTTGAATAGGACATTTTTAAGGAACTTTGCTAGAGATCTGAAAACTCTCATGAAGTTTCTCCCAGGACACTGCTCTTCAAAGGAGGATGAGTTTGTTACCAGCATATAAGTAGCATTCTTCCCTAGGTCTCTGGTTTGGATATTGATGAGGAAACAGTGACAGATTTTGGTAAAAGAAAAAATTTGCTCAACTCCACCAAACCATCATAAACTAGTCAGTGTCTGTACAGAATCACTGAAGAATTAGCTTGTTATATGCAGTGAGGGAAAGACTTGGAACATTCACTCTTTCAGCAAAATGGAGTGCATTATTGTTTCATATAGAAGTTTCTTATCAAACTGTGTCTTTATTACACAGCTTCTCCTCAGACAGAACTTCTAATCAAGTTCAGAGACCAGGTTTTGTTTAGTCTGAAGGTAGCAGTTTTGCTTCAAAGGAATAAAGTAGAATGGAATAAAAACATGAGGGTTTGACACGTTCTTGTTGTTTTGTTTGCTTTTTTTTTCTGTAAACAAGAAAAAAGTAGTCTTTCCATGTTAAAAATCTGGAAAATGAAAAACTAATATATGCTAATAAACTTCCAGGACATTCAACCTTCAGTAGGGTTCTGAAAAGCTCAGGTATTTCTATGTTTCTTCAGTACTGTGCAACTTGGTCTAGGTGATCCTGCTCCAGCAGGGGGATTGGACCAGATGATCTTTCGAGGTCCCTTCCAATCCCCAACATTCTGTGATTCTGTGATTCTGTAATACTGCACAGCAAGTACAATCTGAAGAGCATGAAATCGATTTGTATTTGCTCTACCAAGAAAGGTAGAAGGAGACCCTTCTAGTACTGAGTAAGGAATCGAAGCCTACTTTATATGAGAACAATTCTGGACTGCCTCTGCAGTTCAAGATGAATTGACTACTGCTACCAAAATTTGTCAATAATTTATCTATAATCATTAACACTGAATCTCACAAGCCAGCCAAAAATCATAAGCAGTTTAGAGAAGAT
This sequence comes from Brachypteracias leptosomus, assembly GCA_013401335.1. Classification (NCBI taxonomy): domain Eukaryota; kingdom Metazoa; phylum Chordata; class Aves; order Coraciiformes; family Brachypteraciidae; genus Brachypteracias; species Brachypteracias leptosomus. The sequence continues at coordinate 33,150 of VYZX01034341.1, forward strand.
CGCTGGTAGAGTGTCCCTCTATGATGTGAAGTGAGTTTGATTTCTGCAGAGTCTTAGGGAAACAACTTTCCTGGTTTCTGTGAATCCTCAGAATACTAACAACAATGGAGATCTTTAAAGTTGGCTATACTTTATTCTTCTGAAAAGATCCCATCATGTTTCCACCCACTGTACTGACAACAGAGCTTTTTTGAGAGGTTACTTTTCGCAACTTTTGTAGTACACTTCAAAGATATATTTTGATGACCTTCAGGGCACACAGTCAGCATAGTTGACCCCAACCGACCAAAGGGATATTCCATCCCATACAATGTCATACTCAGAAATAGAACTAGGAGGGGATTTTTTTCCACTGCAGACATTGGTCAGAGACTGGCTGGGCATCAATCTGCTGGTGGGAAATAGTGAGTGACTGTCTTTGCATCCCTTGTTTTTGGTGTTGTCTCCCTCTTTTTTTTTCCTTCACTGAAACTTGTATTTATCTTGACTCATGAATGTTACTCACTTTTGCCCTTTTTATTCTCTCTCCAGCCTTGTTAGGTGGGGAGTAACTGAGTGGGAGCTTAGGTGCTGGCCAAGGTCATACCACCACAGAAATAAAATATTCCCTGTCCTTCTAACATGGTGACTATATCTCATTACTGATTAAAAGAATCTGGATTTCTTTTTAAAACATGAAACAAGGGTTTTGGAAACAACAAAAGAGTAGATGAGGGCTGAGATGTTAAACTTTTTTCATCAACAATAATAAAAATTTTAAAATTTAAAAATGATTGCCGAGTTTCTACAGGCAGCTCCCCTTGTTGTAAATATGAACACTGACTGTGATACCGGTAGCAGCAAAAGAAATATGACACATGAACAATAAAGCAGATAATTCCATGACGAAAAAAAAAATCACAAAAAGATGTTGGTAGTGGAAAGCCTGCTGCTTTCTGTACACAGAAGTGCTTCACACTGATGAGAATATATTTAGTATTAAGCCTGAAGACATGAGGAATAAATTAGTTTAAGAGTCTGGCCAGTATGTATTATACCAGTCTTCTGTCTCTTGAATATCCTCACTAAGTACACCTGAGCTGTACCTATGATTTTAAGTACTATTTTTACTTTATTAGTTCCCCAGCACTGAAGTGGTTATAAAAGTGGTTGTTGGGTTGGTTTTGGTTTTGTTTGGGATTTAGAGGGGTTTTTTGGGGGTTGGTTGGTTGGTTTTTAAATATCTGTTTATTCAACTTTGACTGCTGTATGAGAATATTTAATTGAATACAAAACAAAAATTACCATCTGGCACTAGTGAAAGTGGGTGTGTACATGTATAGAGGACAGGTCTTTCATGCTAATAAATACTTTAAAAATATCACTGCTTTTACAGTCACTCAGAAACAGATGAAATGCATGCGTTTTCTCTCCTGTTATGTATATAACTACTGATAAAGAAATGCTGGACAGCTTGTGATTATTAATTTTTCTTCTTTTAAGTCTTTTCAGTGTTTGCTAACATTCAGTCTTGCAGACACCCAAGCTTAGTCACTACATTTGCTGCTAAAGTGAACATGCAAATACAAGGTCAGAACCTTCATTTAAACATGCACACAGAGCACAGGCTTTACTTCTACAAAGAGTAATAATACAAATATATTGAGCAGGAGGAGATTTACCTCTTCAAATAGAAGTGCCTTTTACCTTGCCTGAATTTCTGCTAGTACTGTCAAGTACACATGAAAACCAGGCATGGAGGCAGTGTGTGCTTTGTTTACGTGTGCAAAATCTGTAGCACGTTTAGGGGCAACTATAATGGATTATATACCATGAAGAAAGGTAAGACATTATAGACAGTCACATGCATATGCATGTGTATATGTACATATACATAAATAGATATCATATAGGTATATGTACATGTACATGTATATACATAAAGTATCAACTCTTGTTCTACTTTCCTCCATAGTAGCAGGAATAAAAAATAAAGTTGAGAAAGTTAATGTCTCTTTGTGGGTGGGGTTGTTTGGTGTTTTTTGCTTTTTAGGTAACAGTCCTTGTAGCTTACACAATGTAATATTTTTCTCTTTGATTTGAATTTGCTTCAGTAAGTCATGTTTTTGAGAGGAAATTGTAAAGAAGAAAATTACCTTCTTGTTTTATTAATAAAGTATCAGACAGGGATCTTCTTTCCTGGTGTCAGAGTACAGTGACACCATCTGAACAGTCACCGAAGGCTGCTCTTATAGACATTGAGCTGGCAAGGGTTTAGCAAAACTGCCTATTTTAAACCGAGATGAAATTTGGCTTTACACTATGTCTCCCTGTGAACAATGCTGAGACAAGTAGCTTTAATATTGATGCCTAATGCAAGGACCATAGCCTTCCGTATTTGCCTACTACTATCCCATAGTTTTCCTCTGGAAGAGAAATTGTTCTTTTCAAGAAATCTGAATGACAAAAACTAATTGCCTGATAAAGCAAACTTGTTATCCATACATGGAGTTTACAAAGCTCCTGTCAAGGAAATATTTGAAAACCTCATGTTATAATTGGGTTTTTACAGAAACTAGAGACAAAACCATCATGCCATCATTAAAATCAGTTCCAGTGAGAAATAAGTATCTATCTCGTGATTATGTATTCAAGTTAATATAACTTAGAGGAAGGTCATACTCCTCCAGCACAGCCTTGGACATGAACAATTTAAGTTCAGATGTTCAAAATCCTCAAAGCTGCCCTGAGTCTCCACCCAAAGCAGTAAACTTGATTCTGCTACTTAATTAATCTGGATCTATAAGTGGTTTTGTTGATCATGTCCCTGCTTCTTGGAGTGAAGTTTCTTCAGCTCTTTATGGAAGGATTACTCAGCCATTTTCAATACTGACAAAAATACTCAAATCTTTCTGATAGGCAAGAAAATTATTCTGTGCATCTATTTATAAGTAACACAGAAAGAGATAGAATGTGGAGAGAAAATTCCAGAAGCTAGTTAATAAAGCTTTTATGTGTCGATACGCTCTTAAAAATGATTATCTGAGGTTTGCTTTTCTATCAGTAGATAGCCAGAATAAAATAGTTTTGGGGGATCACACTTTATCTATATTACACTAATCTACTTACACAAATGGGAAGTTTGAGTTAAAAGAAATCTGCTTCATTTAACACAAAGACAGCAACCTTGAAAAAAAACCAAACAAAACAACACACACACACAAAATCTCATTTATTTATCCCAGAAAACATATTTTCTTCCAGAATACAAAAAGAAATTAAACAACATAACAAAGGAAAAAAGCCAAATTAAAGCCCTTTCATAACCTCTAGCTGCATTGCTGCATTCTAGTTCTGCAAGAAGAAATAGTGCTCTCTTTTATTAGCTGGCACTGCAAGAATTTAAGTGACCCAGCAGTCAACATTTCCCACTGTGGCAAAAGCAATTTTGTAATTGTCCTGTGAATTAGGAAAGTGAACTCTCAGAGGATTCTTGCATCGAGTATTTTCTTGGGCAATGATGTGGAAATAATAGATTTAATGAGAACAGCATAACGATGTGGAATACAATTTCATTCTTGAGTAAATTTCACATCTTTTCCAACCAGAAAGTGGATTAACGTAAAGCGTCAAGCAGGGAACTAACCTGGCGATCCTGCTGCTAAACACAAATAACAGAATGGCCGGATTTGCATTACAGCAGACTTTGATACAACACAGGAAAATTAAACAGGAAAGCGTGCAGTGGTTAGAAGCAGAAACTGCAGCATTTTTAACACGCCATGGGATTCATTCATGCTACTCCCCCTCTATTGATGATGGAAATTGCTTGATAGGATCTGAGAACCCCACTGAAAACCTGTACCTCTACAAGTAGAATAATAAATTGAGAATTATGCTTTTATAAATCCTTTACCCAAGGATTAGCTCTACTCCAATTACACAGTAGTGCCTGGGTGAGCAGGGTGTGCTAAAAGGTGAAGGATGAAGAATTGGTGAGTGCCCTCTGCTGTTACCTTGGTCACTCTGGGACAATATTTCCACTCTTACAGTACATGTGCATTAGTAGTAGCAGCAAAGTGACAAAGGCTCAGCAATAAATCTTCACAGGGAAAATCAGGAATGGGGACATCTGCATTAGGCACAGCTTTGCACTGTGGTTTTTCTTCCCTGGAGAGAGGATCCTCTTCTACTTGAAAAATGTAAAGGGTGGGGCAGATGCCCCCACTGCAGCAGATCCCAGAGCTCTGCCCCTCTGCACCTGCCAAGTCCCTTGCCTTCCTGACAGCTCCTCTGGCACTCTCCCCACAACAGGGATTAGGAACAAAGCTGGTTTCCCAAGCACATTATACAATTCATCTTAACCCTTCTCAGGCCATAGAAACAGGGGGAAAGGGAAAGGAAAGGCTAAGGCTTGCCATTCTGCTTTGTCCCTTGTCTGCACACCCTGGATGTGAAAGGGATCCTCTGTGCCAGGCACTGTACACAGAAACATTGGTTTCTCTAAGTGTTGACTTCTTCTCTGTGTAACTTTGTGACTTGACAGCAGACAAATATCCAGGATGATGATCAGAAAAGGGACTAGAAAAATAAGAAGGAAGCTTGTGAACTTCTTGATCCTCCGCTGTGGGCACCCATGTGATAGCCAGCAGGATAAGAGTCCTTTACCTAGCAGATAGGATGACTGTTGAGTCAACATTTGGGGCGTGTTGATTTGAATAAGGTACAAGACCCAAAGACATAGCTCTAATTTCATCCTATGTCTATGTGACCACAAATGCACTGATTGTATAATTTATGCATTACTTTGTGTGTCCTACTTTTCCTGAAAGCAAGGAATTGGCTCGGGAAATATACATGACCCATATTGTTTCCAAGATTTCAGCAGAAATCTTGTCCTGACCAGCACTAGAAATTGACATGTGTTATCTTTGTCTTGGTTGTCATGCTCAACAGGGTAACATCCATGCCAGCTTGATTCTTCTTTGAAGAGTACTAATAAAAGAGCTCAGCTTCTTTTATTCAGTGTACTTTCTTTAGACTATTAGTTTTATAACTGACTCTTTTACAGCAAGTAAATGATACTTAGGATGTAGACCTTGCCATCCTGGGTACAATAGAGAAGTTTCATTAAGCAACTCCTAATAGTCTTTCTGAGGATGCTTAAGTCTCTCAGGACTGTACATCTTGAACATAAAGTAAAACAGTGACACGAAGAATCATGCCTTCTCTGGAGACCTTAAAGTTAAATGTTCTAAAACAGATTTTCAGACTTCCTCTCCTTCATGGCAGGAGCACTCTGAAGTTAGTCGGGAAAAGGAATAATTCTGTCTTTGCATGCTCTGAATAAATTTATTTTCCTTTGAAATACAAAAGACCGATTTATGGTTTGATACAAAGAATTTTTAAATGATGACTCCTTGTTGAGTTCTCCTTACCATCTGCTTCAGCAATATTCTATAGCTGATGCCAACCACCTAGAAAAGGCAGAAGGAGAGTAACTAGTGGAGAGGGAGTCAGACTGCATTAACAATTTCCCAACAAACCACAAGGACGTTATTCCTGATTCAAGAGAGGATGTAAAGCACAGAGCCTCCCTTGAATCATTGGCAAAGCAACGCTGTGACATTCAATAATGGCTGAAAGCTTTAACTTCATCTATGATCATCTATGATCAAAGTCTGATAGGACACCTCTTATTTCCTCCAGATATTTCTTTCTGTTGATTACTGCTGTCAATCAGGGTACATACTGATGACTGCTTAGACAACAGACCCCACAGCCCATGTAGCTGTTCAAGTCTCCTGTGACAAAACAGTGGTATGTGCAGGAGAATGAAAGGTATTTAACTCTAATAAAATTCCATTTGACAACTCCCGAGATTTGTATCAGGAAACACTTAGATCCTGAAACAGCAGCTCAAGCAATTCTAGCAAACAAGAAAATACCAAAAGGCTGTGAGAAGCAGGAACATCTCCATTCTCTTTCTCAACCTGCTGGCCACTGGTGGCGTTACTCATCCATCATGTCTCACTGATAATTTTTGTTTAAAGAATCAACAAAAGAGGTGTGGTGGGTTTACCCTGGCTGGGTGCCCGGTGCCCACCCCTAGTCCCTCTATCACTCTCCCCCCCACAACCCAAACCTTCGTCAGCAAGGCAAGCGGGGAGAGAGTAAGATGGAAAAGAAGAAGAACCCGTGGGTTATGATAAGAAGCAGTTTTAATAAACAGCAGAGAAAGCAAGGTCGCGCGCGCGCGAAGCAAAAGCAACAAAGCCGTTACTCTCTACTTCCCATCCGCAGGCGGTGTCGGGCCTGTCCCTGGAAGCGGCTCCAGAACGCGGAGCGGTTGCTCGGAGGACAAATGTCTTCCCCCGAATCCCCCCCGTCCTCCTCCCTTTATAGTTGAGCTGACGTCATATGGTATGGAGTATCCTATTGGTCAGCTCGGGTTGGCTGTCTGGGTTGTATCCCCTCCCAGATCTTGTCCCCCCCCGTACCTTTGGTGCCATGTGAGCACTGATAGTCATAACAAAGGTGTGTGTTATCAACACTCTCTGGGTCCTAGGGCTGCATGAGGAAAATCAGCTCAGACAGACCCACTACAACAGGAAACAGTGATATACAGAAAAACAAACTAATGATTGTGAAGTAGACCACAGCATCTGGATTTTCCTTGGAAGCAAATTTCACTTTGTATCTCAACTGGAATGTCCTGAAAGCAGGTAGGAATATCAAAACATCTTCTGGTAAAATATTCGTCTTAGAAACTTATTGCCACCAATACCTTAGGCTTACACTTCAGGATAGTTCCTCTTTCCTGGAAAATCTTTTAAAAAACTGAGAAAAAACAAACTCATAAACAATGTCAGTTGGGTTTTTACAGTGTCTTAAAATAAGGCCAATTAATGCACCAGCTGTATAGTGCATTGAAAGCTACTTCCAATAATTAATACACAGACTTAACACACAATCAGAGCTCTAGATCTATGCTATGCAGTCACCCTTCGGTTTTATGATTCTTGTGTATAATCAGCCCCAGTCTGATTCAGTTTACAGTAGTGCAAATGAAGAAGAGTTTCTAAATATCCTTGGGACTACTGAATTATCCTTCTTCCAGTCTTCCTGTCCTGTAATCAAATATTTGCAAGATGTTTTGATACAGAGTTGGTCTCCCTTTGGAGTCAAAGGAGGGGAAAGCATTTCAAGGGCATGATCTGCTTCATTTCTAAGTCAGTTTTTAAAGCAGGTCAGTTTAATTGCCTACCAAGAGATATCTCTTCCTCCCACTAATTTAAAAAAGGAGTCAAGGTAACTAGGTCATATGTAGACCTCCACACAGCAAATCCCCAAGCTCAGATGAGATGAGTAGCTATTTTAATAAGCTACACCTAGCGTGTAAACCAAGACCTTTTTTTCAAATTCATCTCCATTTCTCTGATGTCTCTAATTTTATGGCTATTCAACTACTCATATGTAAGTTCTTTAGGTCACAGAAAACCCTTTGGCTGCAGAGTGTCTGAAAATGGGATCCTGTTATAGCATTAAAACAAAGCACCACAATGACACAAATAATAATAGTAAGTTATTTGAGTGAAAGTGATGTAAAACCACATGGACATTAAAACATATCCTGTATATGGGAAACACATATAATAAGAGATACTTTCAATAATACAGAATTACATTAATTTCTCTATTTTTCACAGTAAACATAATCACTCTCTTCCAAATTCATGTTTCCCCCTCCAAAAAAAATGTTCTTTATCTACTATAATCCAGTAATACAAGCAGTTAGCACTTGAATAGCACTTCTCATCTTAAAATCATTTTGCAGATGTTACCAAGTTAGTTAATATTCCCTTTGGAATGAGGTACAGGAGGAAAAGTCATTAGCACTAAAGTGCTCAGGTAATAAATTGGAAATTAGATTAAATTTTCTACTTACAGATCTAAGCAGTTCCTAAATAAAAACATCCCAGTTTATGTCAGAGACAGTTTGAGTATTTCTGAAATTTGAGTGAGAAATTGTCATAATTAAGACTTTTAAATTATGAGATTCTTTATCACATTAAACACGTACACTTTCTATTTCCCACTTATAATCTTTATCCTCCCAAGATGTCTTGGCACAAGCCCTACAAATCCTTTAATGACAAATACTAAGAGCAAATTCAACAGGACTTTTCCAACATGTGAATCACAGGGAAGACCAGGACAGAACCTCAAGGTCATTAAAAACCCTCTCAGCTTGGACAAAATACAGATTGGAAACCTTGTTCTGTTTTCAGTAATATTTTTTTTATCTAATGTCTGCCATAATAATGTAGACGAAATCCTGATTCCCTATAGTGAATTTTTAAGATCTGGATTTCACCCTGGCATGATGTTCATGTGTTTCAAACAAAGAATATTTAAGCTAAATTTTGTCTCAATAGAACCAGCATATAAAAAGTTTATCCAGGAAGCTAGTCTATAGATGGTGGTACTGTCTTGTCTGTAAGTAGTGTTTTAACACCTAATGAACACAGAATCAATGAAGTGTAGCAGATTTCTGACAACAGCAAATGGTATGCATATACATTTCTATGAGAATTAGAGACATATTTTCTCAAAACATGACCTTTGTCTTTTTCCCTTGCATGGCTGAAAGATACTAAAATGTCATCTCAAGTTGTTCTTTATTTGCTTTATGATTTTACTAAATCTTTTTAAAGAAATTAAACAGCCCACACACTGACTCGTTACCAGCTTTTTCCATTTATTTTTTAACAGATACCCAGCAGTGTTAAATAAAGAGCACTGTTCCTTCTCTCAGCATAACTTTCTATATGTAAAAATTCAGTATTTTAGGAGATGTTTCTTGTGGAATAAATCTTACCCACTCTAATTTAAAAAAAAACCAATCAACCCTAAAGGTCGAAACTCTACGAAGTAATAAAATAAGATAAGATTTTAATGGAGGTTATAAAATTTGACTGCACATAACAAGAAAATTTACTAAAGATTGATTTGTATAAATTCTGACATGCATTTTTTAAAAAAAAACCAAAACCAAAGAATTTTTATTTACTGTTTCCTTAAGTAATTTCATAGTAACTATAGACTAAACTACTTTTGTCTAAATAGGCTTTAGTGTGTTTAAACAAATCAGGGTTTGAGGCAAGAATGCAACACAGAAAATATGTTACTAACACAAACTCCCATTGTTAGAGACAGTTTGGTAGAAAGGCAACAGATTAAAGAAACATGGGGCTTATCCATGAGGAACAATCTTTTTCCTTTTGCTGTTACAAAGTGTCTGCTAAATATTTAGAGTGATATGGAAGAAAGAGAAGACCAGTAGGGTTAAATTATCTGTATGGTCATTTTCCTTATCAAAAAGCTTGCAAAAGAACTGTCAGAGTAAATCTGCATTTCATCCAGCCCACAGTCTGCAGAGCCAGACAAAATGTAAAACATCACCTTCATTAAGAATTCAGGGGCATATGAGACACATTATTCTTAGCTTTCTTCTTATTTTTCCCCCTTAATATGGATTTACAGATATTGCTGAAAATGTTTTGAAAATTGTCTTCAACATTTTCTGTTTACCTAATGTCATTTTGCTAAATGATACTGACACATTTAATTTTCAATAATTTCATTTATTTCTCAGAGGCTTTAGGGAATGTAAACATCTTAGATAATTTGGAAAACTCTTCATAAAAAAAACCCAAACCAACCAAACAAACAAACAAATTCTTGAAAGGTCTGTTTCTAAGAGAAAAACAACTTTAACATCTTGAATGCAATTAGATAATTTCCTATTTTTTACTAAATGAGCCTTGTCAGTCACAACATTAGACTCAAAAGTATTATTAAAAACCATCTTGACCTCTTCCACACAGTGTACCACTATTTCCAGTTCATTAATTTTGAGTAAATACTTGGCCTTTTACCAAGACACTTTGTAAAGTATTTTCTGTATTTCTTCAAACAGCCCCTGGAAAAGAAACCACTCACTTGACATTCAGAAACCTAAAAGTTTCTCCTGGACTGGATATTTGTTTGTTTGTTTTACAATGCTTGAAATCTTTTTCAGGAAAAACTCGGATGTGTTTATGTGTCCCTCACTGGTACTGACATATTTTTTTGGCTCAAGGAATCAAAACCCTTCCCACATTCCACTCACTTCACCGTAGCTTGTTTCAGCTCTGTAGACCATGACAGTATCTTCTGGATATTTGTGGGGATATATCCAGCCACCCTTATTTTCAGCCATATGCTGAGGAGCTGGGCCAATTCAGTCATGTTTACATGGTGCTAAACTGAACCTAGGAAATCACTTTCACCTAACATTAGTTGCATCTCCATTTGCTTTTTGTCTCACACAGATGCATTCATATACAACAACACGGTCTGCTGATCAGCCAAGCACTCCTGACAGCCAAGTAAGTAATTGTGACATGCTGGATCAAGCCTCTGCCCTTGCCAGACAGGGATTTACATGAAGGAAATAAAAACATATCTCACTAGAAAACTCCTTCTTGTTTCACATGCTGTGATCAAAGAAGAGAAGGAAGAAATATCAGGTGTAAACTTCCAGGCATTAACCTCAGGGTGCTACATTGTTTCCCTAAGCAAGGATACCACACTGATGTGTATGAAGAACTGCAAGACAGTAAAGATTTAGGACCAATAACAGTCTTGTGTGGAGCAGAGCTCCACCAGCCCTCAAGAGTGTGTACTATATACATAATACAAAATAACTATGAACTGTTTCCCAAATTCCATTATCATGTGTGGAATCAGATTTCAGGAATCAGCTGATACCCACACTGCAGTACTCCCATGTCTCTCTAAAAGTAATTGCATCTTAAGGTCAAAGTGCAGCATGAGCTATGGCATTTTAAAGTTATAAATAAGTCATGAGGATGAAAATAAGTTAGTTCTTTAGTTATAATTGCGATGTAGTTGGGCATCAGGGCTGGGCAGGCATGCACACCCGTGCACTTAAGTCATAAATTCCCTGGGTGGTTCAAGAGTTTGTCATCTAAAGGGATGAGCAAATGAACTGGTTTGAGACAAAAAAACCAGCTTGAACCTTGGTGATTGACTGAACTGTCCCAACTAAGTGCTTGACCGGTATTTCTACAGATTCCCTTAGGCAGCTCCTGCTGTGTCTAGCCCACACAATATGCTTGAAGACCGTGTTCTCCTGGGTAGAGGACCTATCCATTCCCCCCAGACAAACCCCTGTGTGACTCCTGCTCCAGGAGACATGAAGTTAGGCACAGATATAACATCTGCAAACAGTCAATATAAACTGTTCCTGAAGTAATGCTGTAGTGACTCTGGCTGGGAAGGAGCTAACTTTCATATTTAAGATGTTAAATACACACAAAAATAACATATATAAATACATACACCTCCAGTTCTGCTGAAGATGCCTCTGTGACAACCCATGCAGCAGAGAATCCCTTTGTCATCTGGTCAGCTACCAACTGTCTGAATTTTCAAGATATTTGATCATCCATGTGAGTGTTACCCTGTGCTAAGACCCGAATAAATTAGATTTTTATTTCTTTAACAAACACACTGCTATGATTTTCTCTGAAATAGAAGCAATTTACATCAAAATTCCTATCACTCCCAGAAGAACCCTCCCTCTGTGTTTCATGCTAGGTTTCACAGTCATGACTTTTTAAATTTACAATTAATTGTGTATCTTCTGGAATGATTAAAGCCAGGCTACGCAGAGCTTATAAATATAAGAGGACAAGAAGCAGCTGGTACTGCAATAATCTACCCAATCCAGTGAAAAAAAAAAATATAAGTTGGGAAAAAGCTGACTGTGGTGAAGCAGGTCCGAGATCGAGCCAGTATGACAAGTGAATAGGTCCAATCAGGGTCAGAATCAGAAGCCACCTGCAAAATACCTCAAACAGAGATTGACATGGAAGATTAAACTCAAAAGCTCTCCCAGAAGTGGGACAGGTCTCCACTGAGATTCATCTCTGCTCATCAATGCAAGGGCCAAGAGTCCACTATCAAAGCTGGCCCTAAGCCCACACAGCCAAACCCCAAGGAGAGGACATGTCCTCAGGTCCCTGGCAACAACAGCTCCCAAAAGGCAAATTGAAAGTTCTGGATGAGCTAACCATTCTAGTAAAGGTGATTGGAAACTTCTGCTTATATCAATATTTCCTGATTAAGATAATTAGCAAGTATTTTATCTCTTTTTTTCCCTCATCTATTTTCAAGCCATTACCAAAGGCAAAATAAAAAAAAAAGATATTAATTATTCATTGTCAAGCACACCCATTTATCAAAAATAATTATTGCCACCTTTTCTTTCCAATAAGTTATTATCAAATCTCCCAGCAACCACATTTTTTTGTTATTCAGATGTTTGAAGGTTTGTTGTGAAGATGGCAAATAATAGATGACCTGCCATTTGTGAGACAAGCCACTCCAGAGAGATAAGCCTATATTACCACTCCCCCTTGCTGCAGTAACAAAAAATCCATTTATAGTTTTAATATTGCTAATTCTGTCAAGTATTTTGCCTTTGTCCTGCTTGTATAACTTCTACAAAAGCTAATGGGAGTTTTCTTATAAAATCCATACCATTCTCCCAAAATCCTGTAATTTAAACTAATTTACTCTCTAACTAATCACCAGTGGTAAAGATCATGCAATATAAAGATAGCTATTCTTATTTTGGCTGAATGTCCAGGCAGGTTTAACAGTTTCTTTCACAAAAAAACCCACATAAAACAAATCTGTAAATAGAGTGAAAAAGCCCAAACAAATGTTGGGTCATATGTGATGTTAAAACACTACAAATACTTCAAGTATTTTATCCAGTAAAATATGATTGCATATTGCTGACAAGGTCTAGGAGTAGAGCTTGCTTCATATGGTTCTGTATCTGTGACTATTTGTTTAACTGGTATTTGAACTACTTTTTTTTTTTTTTTTTCAAATGGGGCTTATTGTGAAAGTTCTTTATGTGCCGAATGTAAAAACGTTACACTAGACATATGTGTGTAAAACTCTTTATTTCAGATTTATCAACTATAACAGCTTATAATACATAACCCTGCAGCTTAATTTCTTGCATATTCAAGAGTTGCAAATAGCAGTGTTTAACTGGTGTGTCAGGAGCTGAAGTGCTAAGGCCTGAGCAATAGGCCCCGAATTAAAGTTGACATATGGATGAATCTCACATCCGGACAGTGTGTGTTTGTGGCTGAAACCAGCAGAGAATTTTTCTCTGCTGGGAAATTAGCTGATTAGCTGTCAGAACAGACACACAGCTATCCTGAGAAATGGATGATTTAAAACCATAACAGATAAAGATACTTCCTCCTCTTTGAGTTCCTTCCCAGGCTTGGCCAACCTTGGACAGAACCCATTAAGGAGGAAAAATAGCAGGTGTCCCACTTTTGAAGTTATTTTTGAGGTTGCCTATGCAACCTGAGTTTGTTTATTCAATAGTATAAAAGATGATCCCGCTTACAGCGAGCTTCAGAGGCCGACCTGCGGGTGGACACACCACGTAGGAATTCCCCTGCTACCTCCGACTGCTTGCTGCAACCAGGACTCCCCAGCAACAGCAGGACAGGACAAGAACATCAGAGAAGACAAGGGTAATGGATTTGATTATTTATCCCTTTGGAATTTGCCATGGTTTAATCATGTATCTCTTTGGCATTTATCATGTTTTGCTGATGCATCTCTCTGGCACTTGCTGGGGTGGTGTGTGCATGGCTCTGGTGGTATTCAGGGTGTGGTTAGTTTCTCCTTCTATTGTTGATTTTGCTGCTTGGTTCCTTTTTCCTTCAGTTATTGAGTTTTTGGTTAGGTTTGTTTTTCTTCTTGTTATATCACCCATGGTGAGCAGGTTCATTTCTTCATTTGTTTCTCCTGTTGTGGGCCATGCTATGTCATTCCTGCATTCCATAGAGATAGATTATAAAATCTGCATCTGTTTATGCATGTCTTGTCTGCTGATGGTTGTGTTCTTTATGCTGAGCCAGGTAATTGACAAAACAGGATCCCAGGTGGTCAGTACTTCTCATTAACTAGCCCCACTCAGTCATCCCTTGGGCTTTGGCCACTGTGCTCCCTGCACTGATTCATGGTGCCACTGCCATACCCAGAGGACATGGGCTCAGGGGAACGACTTGCACCCATCCCCTGCAGGGTCACTTGCTGTTGGATTGCAGCAATGTAGAGCTGCTACTTAGTTATTTTTTACTTATTTAGTTACTTTTAATTCTTTTTTTTAGTTATGGAATATCCACAAAGAGTGTGTCATCCTTCTTTTTTATTAAGTACTGGTGAGATAAATCTGGAGCTGTGTCCAGTGCTGGGCTTCCTAGTACAAGAGAGACACAGGTATACTGGAATGGCAAAGGAAAGAATTAAAGAGTTGGACCGTGCAGCCTGGAGAAGAGATGGGTCAGGGAGATCTTATTAATGTGTAGAAATACCTGACAGTATTAAATCCCTGACAGAGGGAGTAGAGAAAGTAGAGCCAAACTCTTCTTTATGGTGTCCTGTGACAGGACAAGAAACAACGGGTACAAGTTAAAATACAGAAAAATCTATTTAAGCTTAACCCCCCCATTTTTTTTTTCCTGTGAGGATAGTTACACAATTGAAGAGATTGCCCAGAGAGGCTGTGGAGTTTCCATTCTTGGAGATATTCATAACATGACTAGACACAGCCCTGAGCTACGTGCTTCACAGGACCCTGTCTTTCAGCACAGGGGCTAGAAGAGATGATCTCAGGAGGTGCCTTCCCACCTAAAATCCCATTATGTCATTCTGTAACAAACCAAATGAAATCAGAAAATCAAAATCCACAAGAACTAACAGGGTTACAACTACAAAAAGCTCACAAAAAATTGTGAAATAGGCAATATTGATTTTGTCAAGTCAGCCTTCCTGGAGTTGTGTTAACTCTGAGAATCACATAAGTAATTTTGAGTATAAATTGTTTGTCTTTAAATGTACAAGTTGGCATGTAAAGAAATATTTCTTACAAAATCTGGGGGTGATATTCACACACCACAGAGTTAGAAAGAATTTGGATGAAGCCCATAGTGTATTCAATGGGAGTTTTGACTGATAATACATGTATTGAAAATTTAACAGAGGATTTTATACTTTGAAGTCTTGTCTAGTAAGAATCACTCAGAACTGAAGAATTGGAGTGGATCTTTTCTTGCTGCAGACTTTCATGTATAGACTTGGAAGCTAAGTTTAGTCTGAATTTCACTGTTATATTATTAATTGTTTTTTTGCTTTCTAGGTTCTCTTTAGCCAAAATTCCTAAATCTTTTTCTTTCTTTCTGAAGGGAAACTGCTATTCAATCACTAAATTAAATTATTGGTTCTGAAGAGGTAGATTAAGATTGCTTGGCTGTTTCCTCTTTGCTTGTTTTAAATCTGAATGCTCTTTAAAGCAGAAGAAGCAGGATTTCCAGGGCATCAAAATAATCCCACTGAGGCAGTAGCTTTTAAATCTCTTTATCAGCACTGTGCCTTAGGTTTTTCTCAAATGTGTTACTAGCATACATATAGCTAGCATGACAAATCAATTTCAACACAAAAACAGATACTCCCCAGAGGAAGATACAAGTTAAAATAAGTTACTCATTTCTTTAATCACAGTATCACATTGAGGAAATTATTCTGAGGAAGCCAATGTTATTTTGTTTAAATGATTTAAAAAACACATCTCAGCAGACATTTCACTTTCACTGGTTCTTTGAAACACTTTTTAAGACAGGTTTTACCAGTTCATCATAGCAACTTTGTTGAAATAAGATCTTGCTAGCTGCTTTTGCCTTACAATTTACTTTTGCAAGTTAATTCAGTAGAGAATATGATCTTAATTTTTCTGGGACAATTGGAAGCTTAGCACAATTTTAGATAGAGTAGAAGATATTAGAATCTGTAATTGTCCCTGGCCTTCAATATTTTCTGCAATCAGTCAACAAATTGTACAATTGCCTCATAACTGACAACTGTTATCCACGATTCCTTTAATAATGTTTCTTCTATCTTCAGAATTCATTGGGAAGTAGCAGGGAAGCAGACTGGATTTTTATATTTATCATCTCCAAAGGCAAAATAAAGTTAAATCACTTCAGATAAAATAAGAAATTAACTGAATTCTTAACCAAAATCTAATATATTTTAGCCAGATCTAGGAAAATTAAAAGAAGGTAATCTGTGTTATCTCTATCTATGAGAATGAGCTTAATTCAAACAGTCCATCATCTAACTCTGACCTTCACATTGAGATTGTTCTCAATCAATCTGAAACAATCTCAAAAACCCAATTGTTTCTGATTGATTGAGAACAATCTCAATGTGAAGGTCAGAGTTAGATGATGGACTGTTTGAATTGGATGCATTCTGTGGAAGCGATTAAAAATTAGTGTGGCTGGCTGAAAAGAGAGGAAGAAGGAATTTAGTGGGGTCAAAAATCAGGAAGGAAACAGGGTAGGATGTAGAGACTTCAAGAAGCTGGAAGCTTCAGCTGCAAGCAATGTAAGTATATAAGTGTGAGCAGTGATGAGGAGTTAGGGATGAAGGTATGCACATTGAGATGTTCTGGGAGGAAACAAACCATGAACATCTGGACCTACAAGTGGGAAGGGCATTAAGAAAGTTTGAAAAAAATGAAAAAAGGTAGTTCATCTAAGCAAAGGTAGAAGCAAAGATCAGATGTGAACTTGTCATCCACTCAAAACAAAAGCACAGTGCTGACAACAAAATCTATAAGCTTCTGTCTTCCAAGACAGAATGGGCAGAATATCATTTGGCTGCTGGAAAGAAGACTATATGCCATCTTCCATCCTATTCTTTTACAACATATGCCTATAGAAAATAAAGTTATTTGGAAATTAAGGATAAGTTCCATGGAGGAAAGAGGCAATCAATGTGCAGTTTGCCTAACTAGCTGTAAAATTATACATGACAACTAGCTAGTTGTCAATCACAGCAGAAAACAGTTCAGAAAAGATCACTTGTAAGTTTGAACAGGTGAAGGCTTGGCAAGAACAAATAGGCATACTGCTTGGAGTGTGCATATGTGTGTGTCTGTCTGCTAGTTTGCACAAGAGAGACAGAAAAATGTTTGTGTAGGTTTTGCAAAGCCAGCACAGTGCGTTAGAATACATGCCACTCATGAAGGAAGCCAGAGCCATTTCAGTTTCAAGATAACAAAAAGACAGATATCACTTAACTGTTGGATAAACAGTAATTTGGTATTGTTTTATATGTTCAATATCATTGCATACTCCAGAATCTTCTTACATTCCCCCATCTTCACATAAGTATGAACTTATCTTTAACCCCTCTTTCAAGGGTTCTCCAGAACTCCCCTTAATTCCTACTAACCTGTCAGGAGGTCTGTAGGATGTCTTTCTCTGTTGCAAGCCACAAGTATGCCATACTTCTTATTTCTCTCTCTGGAAGTGTCAGAGACACCTATTTCATTTCCAGGCCCTGCTTCCCTTGTGGCCATTCACTTGCTCATCCTCTCTACCTGGGCAGCCTATTCCAATGCTTGACCACTCTTTGAGTAAATGATTTTTTTCCTAATATACAATCTAAACCTTCCCTGGCTTTTTTTTTTGTTGTTGTTATTCATGATGCAATTGTGATTTATAAACAATAAACACATCTCAACACTTGAATGAGTGTTTGATAATGGGCAAGAGGAGCACAGTATGTTCATACTTTCTCTGAGATCTTTGACAATGAACCACCTTATATCACTTTATGTCACTGCTCAATCATTCAGGAAGCCTGTAGTATTGTAAAGAAATATTGTCCCTTAAGAAATTAATAAATAACTAAGATCTTAATTTTCCTAGAATTAAGTATCTCAGTCAGAGTGGGATGGTCAGCTGGATCTTTTATGCAAATCTGATGAAAGGGACAGTGGGGGGTTGTTGGTGATTTTGTTCTTGAAAAACTGAGCAATCAGTGCTCAGCTGCTTGCTTCATAGCACCCTGTAGTCTCCACACCCCTCCTATCTCCAATATGTGTATATCCTCATATACTTATCCAGCACTGATTTTCCTTTTTTTAATTTTGTTGCTATGGAAATCTTCCCCCATCGTGCATTCATTGACTCTAAAGTGCTGAAAGCTTTTGAACATGAAACACTCTTATGTGTCTTCAGGACAGTTTAGACTAATGCTAAACAAATGCAAGTGAAACTTATGTTTATAAAGAAATCTTCTCTGCTCTTCTGCACTTGAGAAGCCTGGCTCCTTTCAATGTTTGGATGTTTATTTTAGCAAAAAATAAGCAAGCACTGTGTATATAACCCTTCTCATGCAAAGGTTTCCCAAGGAGCTTAAAAAATGCTACACAATCTGCAAGGATTATGTGCAAGTGCTGGAGTGCAAGTGCTTCTGGAGAGCAACTGACAGCCTGTCTGTGATACCAGCTTGTTGCTATTTGTCTCTTTAGGAAATGAAAAATAAAATTTCAAAAGTCAGCATCTAATTACTGTTGCTGCGTTTGGATAGGACTTGACAAACTTCCTGAATGTCCTGCAAACCATTGTGTAACTCCTGAAGGGCACAAAGGGAAACACAAGGAGTTTTTCATGGGAGAGGCAATGTCTCCCTCAGTCTCCA
This sequence comes from Brachypteracias leptosomus, assembly GCA_013401335.1. Taxonomy (NCBI): domain Eukaryota; kingdom Metazoa; phylum Chordata; class Aves; order Coraciiformes; family Brachypteraciidae; genus Brachypteracias; species Brachypteracias leptosomus. The sequence continues at coordinate 51,789 of VYZX01034341.1, forward strand.
CTCGACTTAACAGGCTTAACAGTCCTGATGCTGTCCAACCAACACAAGCAGAGGAGATCAGTGGGGTTTTATCCTTCAAAGTAGTATAACTTCAGGTATAGAAATGAAAAAAAAAAAAAAAAAAAAAGAGAGAGAAATATTTTAGGGAGGTCTTAAGAGAGGTCTTAAGGGAAAAATCAGTAAAAATGATCAGAAAACCTTACTTCAAATAAAATATTATTTTCCACCTATAACTTGGACATCAGTTCATCAATTATCACTACAAAGAATTTTTCCAAATGTCTTTTTCTTGCCTATTATATCACATTCTCCTCCTTTTCTCCTTCATTCATTCAGTAACAGCATCTTTTACCAGAATGTCTTTAAGTATAGAAATATTAAATTTATAAGTGCCTTAAAGAATTGATTATTTATGCAATCTACCAAGCCATTACTTTACTCCCCATTGGACAATTTTCTTGTGCCTTTCACCCATCTTGTGTCTTTTACAATTTGAGGGTCTGACATATCACCTAGCTTGGCATTCACCTTCATAAAATAGAAAAAAAAAAAAGGAATAAAAATTAATAAATCATAACATAACACACACAAATAATCCAACCCACCTAAAAATGTTCTTCATGAAAATGCTGGGAAAAATACTTCAAAAATGTTCAAGTGATTTGAATGAGTCTTAACAAGTGCTATTGTTTTCAATTCATCCAAAGGAAGTCTTTCCATAGCGTGATCCATTTGTGTTTCTGAGTGTTAGCTTTAACTTGTTTTGAAGCCTTTAACCATGCCATCTTTGGGATCTCTCTCCTTAGAGCAATGTGCGTAGTTATTATGGTAACAGTGAAAGGGAGAAAAATACTTAATGATGTGATTAAATATGGCACCAATGGGGCACATACCAGCTGAGGATCCAGTCCATAACTCTACCTAAATTCAGTACCATATTGTTTCTTTAATAATGAGAGGACAGAATAGTTCAGCACAAGTGGAACAAGCAGTGCTCTGTGTCTGTTAAACTCATTTTATTCACTCCTTGATCATTTTGACCTAATCTGTAGGTAATTCAAATCCCTTTGCCATTTGAGCAGCATATACAGAGATGTACTACAGAGCAAGGCAGTTAATATCCTTTTCTATGTATTTTATCATAATCATGCCTAGAATATGGCATTTGATTATGGGCATCCCTGGAGTGCTCTGAGGTCCAGTGATGAGATACTGAGGGCAATGGGCAGAAGTCATCTTTGGAGGGGAAAATAGGTGACTTTCCCTTCCTTTACAGCAGATTCAGTTACCAGGGAGGTGGCAAGATAGGTCTCAATGACAAACCACATTTCCCAGTAATGTAGTGGTAATGTAGCAATCAGTAGAAGATAGGAAACTTCCCTAATTTATTACAAAACCTGTATTCTAGATACCCAAAATACAGTAATGACATATGAAATAACTTTCTAATTAAGCAAGTTTTCTTTCTTCTGTTCTTCTCATGTGTTTCAGGAATGATGGGCATTAAGAGCCTTTACGGAAGGATGGTAATTACTTCCATATATCTAAGCATGAAATATGGAAAAGTTTCATTGATCTTAAGAAGAAGATTTCAATGAAAGATGGCTGAATTCCCTTACTTCTGATAAGACCTTATCCTGCTTCTCTGATGTGAAGGGATTTTTGCTGAAACCCAAATGGGAACAGGATCTGTCCTTTAGACAACATCGGTAAATTCATTCTAGGTTAGAAAACATCAGAGTTTAGTATTGCAAAGCACAGATATTTTCTTATTATGAGCCAACATATTTTTCTTTTCTCTTTCATAGAATTTCTTTGCAAGCAGAACATTCAATTTAACTTTTCAATCCATGAGTAACTAAGCACTGTGCTGCCAATTCTCAATGGGATAGTTCAGAATTGGTGATTGACTACATAGCTATAATTTAAAAAGAGATTAATTCACTGGTGACCCAAATACCTACACAGTGGCAAATCGAAAAATATTCCTAGGCAACAAGAACTTATTGACATAGTGAAAATTCCTCCTTCAGAAATTGTTACCTAAAGCAAAGTAGCAAAGAATATATACCAGATTTGAAGGAGGGTAAGAAAAAGATGAACAAGAAACACCCTTAACTTTTCAAAAATCATTATTCATGTTCATATGATTCTGTTTGGGTTTTTATTTTCCATGGATGGGAGATTTTCCAGGAAAATCCAAAAGAGAAGTGCTGCTACATATGACTAGGGAAAAAAAAAAATAAACCAGGAGACAACTGCTTCAAGACTGATAGGTTGAAATGCTGTTGTTTCTGAAATGTGGTCCTTCTCATAGAAAACTCCTGATCCCATTGATCACAGACAGTGTTCTCCAGGGCAAGTACATACAGCCTTCACAGGCCTTGTAGAGTAACAGCTCTTGATTATTGCATTAGTGTTGCACTTTCCAACGTAAACCTGTCAGTAGCTGACTGAACACTTACCATGCAAAGACATGGAAACATCACTTGAGGACAGAAGTAGCCTGTTACCACTAGGGGAACATTTTTCTTTCTATAACATCCAAGTCCTGAGCCCTGAGGGTGACCTATAAAGTGGATCTCCCATCTCCTCCAAGAATCATTAGAAACTGAAATATTTCATTTATCTGGCTGCTAAATGCTTTGCTTTGCAGATGCAAAGATATGGATTTTCTGTCAAATCAAGATACTTCTGCTCACTCTGACCCTTCTCTGTATCTTATAGGAAGCAACAACTTCATCACACTTCCATTTACCAACGCCATGTTCTGCTCCAAAAGTATCAGGAAACTGCTTCTTTCTGTTTCATGGATTATCATAACAAAGTTAAACTCAGAGCTGTTGTTCTCAGCCGGTGCTTGATATGAACTGTCCTGCTTCTTGCTCGGGTCTGAAGAAGAGCTTGTGTCTTTAAAGCTTACCTGTTCTTCCAACTCAGTTATTCAAATAAAAGGTACTGCTTTTCCCTACCACCCACACATTACAAAGGGAGCAATGCACACTTCCCAGCATAATAGTCATAACTCTTGGAGTTGAGGATACTTTCCCTGAGGCCTGGCAAATCAAGTCATGTTCCTTTGTAAACCTAATGCACTGAGCTATGGATGATGCAGTGCCTAAGCTTTATGCATGAAAATATAGGCTTTAATGATCTTTATTTACACTTTCTTAACAGAGAAGTTCTTTGGTAGGAATTGATGGAGTATGATCCTCTTTAGACATGCCAACTAGAATCATAGAATCATTTGGGTTGGAAGGGATATTAAAGATCATCTATTCCATGCCCCTTGCCATGGGCAAAACCACCTCCCACTAGATCAGGTTGCTCAAAGCCCCATCCAACCTGACCTTGAACACATCCAATGATGGAGCATCCACAACTTTCCTTGGCAACCTGTTCCAGTGTCTTACCACCCTCACAATAAAAAAATTCTTCCTTATACGCCATCTGAATCTACTTTCTTTCAGTTTAAAATCATTGTCCTTTGTCCTATCACTACAGGCTTTGGTAAAAAGTCTCTCAATTTTTATTATAAGCCCCGTCTACGTACTGAAAAGCCAAGTTCTCCAAGTAGTCTATACTAGTACTTCTTTACATTAAAATGGTGCCAAGGAATACACTTGGGCATTGAAATGCGCTAGTCTATAGTAGAAAAACATTAGCATGTTTTCATGGCACAGCTCAGGAATCATCATTTGCACAGAGTATCTTCAGCAGGCATTCAGAACACAACATCCTATTTTGAAGCCTATGGGAACTAACATTGACCTTTCCTTGCCAAGGGCAAATACAGGTAGTAAATTTCCTACCTGTGCAAATAAATTTCAATAAATCTTCCATTTCTCCTTTCCAGGAATTGTATGCAGGCTGGACCTTCTCCTGAAATCACTTTATTTATCTAACAGAAAAATAAATTTTCTGCTTCTATGTGAGGCATTTTATTTTCTTCTGTGTGAGCATTTTATCCTGTCAATTAAGAACACAGGATGGAAATTTTGGAAATAGTAGAAGATGGAAACTAGGGGATGTGTAATCGATTTCTAGAAAACTACATATTAATACCTAAGTTTGTAAGTAAGCTTACAGTGGTTTTACTTTGACTACTGTATGAATCAGTATTAATTTGTCTATGGAAGGATACGCAGTTACTTGCTTGCTTTTGTAAAGTAAAATGATCTTCGACATTCCTTAATATTGAAGAGCAGTATTATATACAGGATATACAGGAGTGTTAATAGAAAGTGGGCTTTATCCTGTCCTTGGCCTTATATGAGGAATTAAGTTAACAGTTAACCATATTGTAGTGTTTGGACACTGAACATCACCATTACACTATGCAAAAAGACAGTTAATTTAATCCTTTTACACTTTTAGGACTCACCTGCAAAGGAAGGATTCCAGACCAGGACTCCAAGAAGGATAAGTGTCCTGGAAGAGGAAAGTAGGCTTTAGCCACTGGTTTTCCATTTTGCTTTCTCCTATTCTCTAGTTTGCTGAAAACCTGGGATCAGATGTTTACAGCAGTGGACATTCCACCTAGATGACCTCAGATACGTACTTGAGGTGAGAAGGACTGCAGTTCTTTTGCCTTCATTCTTCCAAAGAAAGCTCAGTAATTTGAGAGAAAGCCCAGCTCTGAGAAGTCAGAGAGGAGAGCAAAACTTTGCCACAGAATGTTACTTTCAAATCTAGAGGAAGATTGTCTTTGGTCTTAACTTCGTCTTTTATACCCAATTAAAACACAAACATGCTGAATGATGAGGCGCTTTTGTTCATAGCCATATCAGCAGAGGTGGACTTTTCATCAAGGCCACTATTTATGGTCATTCATAAAAACTTAAACATCAGCAGCCAAGGGAGAAATCCAAGGCAAGTCTTTAACAGTTTTTTATTGATCAGTAGACGAGGTTATCTATGTTTTTCTTTAGACATAGACAAAAGGGCAAAGCCAAACTGTGTGCTTTAGATCTAGTCTCTTCTCTGACTAAACTGGGAAAAAATTTGAGTGTCTGCCTCTCACTTAATACATCACTGTCCTGACATCTGAGCTTCAGGGTGCTCTGGGTGGGTGGAGGTCAACAGCTCATATTTATGGGGTATTTTTCAAGGATAGTAAATTTCTTGCAGTGTAAAAGGGGAAAGTGTTGCATATCTCAGTTTCATCTGGCAGGAAAAAGCAGTTTATGCCCATTCAACTGCTGGTAGGTATCACACATACAGATCAAGGTCTTCACCTTCTTTAAGTCTTCCCCTCTCTATCCCTCTCTTCTCCAACATTGAATAAGTAAGAGGGGGTTATGAGAGTCTCCAGAAACATTTCACCTGTTAGTGTCTAGCAGAGACATCCTAGAATTTAATTCCTCATTGGTAACTAAATAAGTGTAGAAAACCCAAGGTAAATGAGAGCCCAAGAGATGACCCTGTTAATTGTAGAATTTCTATGCAACTTTATAAAAGCCAGCTACAACATTCCACAGTGTCTTGGTCCTCACCTGACCCCTGTTTTCTTGAGGATCTCTCATCCAGGTTATTGCTGTGGCTAACATTCTGCTGGAAACCTCTATCTGCTTGTTTGCCATGAGGGAGGAAATGTCATAAGGACCTTTTTGCTCTCATTTTCAAAGGCAAATGTGAGGGGCTCTGGCTCCCTCAGAAACCATCCTAGTATCATGTTACTGACCCAGTTTCTTCCTCCAGCTTCATGAAGATAGGGTGGAGGTTTTTCTTCCTAGAATGTTCTGCTATGGCTTTATAGTTCCACTTTTCTCCAGAAATTATAACTCCTGTATTCTTCCTGCTTTAATTTATCATTTGGAACAACAGACTGCTAGAATTAGTCCTGCTCTTAGATGAGTAAAATATGGCCTTATTCAGCATGGGATTAAGACATTCATTCACTCAGAAAGTATGCATGAAGCCTCATGCACTTGGGACAGTATAATAAAGAGGATATATTAAAACATCTGGGAAAAAGATGGAAGTTGTTATCCCAATTTATGCCCTCCAGAAAGTAGTAAAATATTAATATTTTGTGTTTACCATAAAATGATGGAAAAAACATATTGCTATATAATGAGACTACAGAAGAGCAGAATGAGCCAGCATTCTCAGACACTGTGAACTTGTCGGTCTTTTCACTTCTGTGATTGAAAGTAGGTCTGCTGTTTCAAACTGCATTTTTTATGGTGCTTTGGAAAAAATAACTTGGATGTCCTAAGTTTCATATAATAACTGGTATGCCTGCCATATTGCTCCTTCTCCAAGTCTCCTGGTTCTTGAAATATTTATATTTATATTTATGCCCATGTTCTCAAGTTTCTCAACCAAGACAACAGTAAACTCAAACCCAGAAATATTTAAAGATATCCCAGGGAGAAAGATGGTTGAGATTCATACATATGAGCAGAAACCACTGCCTATACATTTGTGTCATTAGTTGAATAACATATTTTATTACAGTATATGCAGTCATGTTGAAATAAAGACCCAGCTGTAAGTTGAAATTTTCAACAGCAAGTTTTGCAGAGATAATAGACATTGACATATCAAAAAATCCGCACAAAATCCGTCTACAGCTAGGTGGGAAATGGTATTCTAGGTTTACCTGGAAGTAGAGAGGTGACTGGATTTGAAGATGGGTATCTCTAGCTCATGCATCTTCTCCATCTTCACGCTTGAAGCTCACGTTGTGGTCACTCAGTCATTTTGAAGTGACACCTACAATTGTTCTTGTTGAACTGATCTACTATATTTAAATTACTGTATAACAGCTGGTATAGAAAGTGGAACCTCAGCCTTTTTTCTTCAGCTCACCAAGGTTTCTGGTGTCTCTAGAAGATCCACAGAGAAGATCATAAGATTTCTGCTTCTCCTCCAACCTTTTGCTTGTAGCTTGTAACATCTGATAGTTAGAAACACAAAATCATTAGATACTGATCAAAGTATTTTTTAGTTGTTAATATCTTGTCCACTACAATGAAGTTTCTGTATTTTAGGGTTCAATGAGCACTACATTAAGTCTTAATTTTTGCCTACCTAGAAACACTTCTACCTAAAAAATGAAGACAACATCATGGCAGCTGTCCTAGCTGGTTTTCATCTTAGAGGTGACAATAACCTAACGAAAAATGATATGTACATTGTAAGGACTAATTAATGCAAGGCCAGATTATGTAGACAAAAATGGAACTAATATTTCTTTATTAATCTGTTGAAAGTACAATCAAGAAATATTTACTGTAAGAACCTTTAGTTATACAATCAGTCTTGCTTAGCTGCTAATAGATATCAATAATAACTAATGATTAACCCATGTGTCAAATAACAGGATACACAGCACAGCTGGATTTTCAGGGTGAATGACAGATTAAGAAAAGCTTAAAATAATCTTAATAACATTGCATTGTAGTTATAAAAATACATTCACTTGTTTAATCTTTTTATAGCAAAGTGCGTCACTTCAATATTCTTACCCATAGAACTCTTATGTCATTATACCACCTCTCACTCCTGCACATTGACACACACCTCTCATAAAGATGGGACTTCACAAAATGCAGAGACAGGTTCACAGGTGGAGCAATGTAGCCCAGCAGCACCTGATCCCAAGAAATGCTCAGCCCAAGGCCAGGTGTTCCTAGTCATCTCTGAATGATGATCAAGAAGTCCCCCAAGAAAAATCCTGCCCATCATCAAAACTCTTTTCTTCCTTTTGAGTTCTTTATATCCATTCAGCACTGTGCTGGGATTATATTGCAAAGTTTTGGTAGCAGAGGGCTACAGGGTTGGTTTCTTTGAGAAGCTGCCAGAAGCTTCCTTCATGTCCAATACAGCAAATGCCAGCCAGCTCCAAGATGGAGCTGATGCTGGCCAAGGCTGAGCCAGTCAGCAGCAGTGGTAGTGCCTCTGGGGATAACATATTTAAGAAGGGAAAGAAGCTACTATGCAACAGCAGCTGGGAGAGAAGAGTGAGGATATGTGAGATAAACAACTCTGCAGACACCAAGGTCAGTGAAGAAGGAGAGGTGGGAGGTGCTCCAGGCACCGGAGCAGAGATTCCCCTGTAGCCTGTGGTGAAGACCATGATGAGGCAAACTGTCCCTCCTGCCTTTGTTATCACAACAAGTTGATAATATATACTGTAGAAAAAGGCCAAACTGTAGCAGCGGTATTAGTAATTTATCTTTTCATTGGTCCACTATGCTCCATTTCAATAACTTTTTTTTTCAGTACTGACAATTATAGTTTCCTTGATTAAATGAAAAACACTTTTTAGTTTGCTTTTAATCTCAGATCACAATTGTCGATTGCTTTAGCAAGTCCACAAGCTTATAAATTATTTATCCAGCAGATGTCACAAATGCAACTTCTTTCTTTAAAATGAGTCTATCCACTTAGAACTTTTTTAAAAATTGAGGTCTATTTTAAAATGGAGGTTCACAGTGGAGCAGATATCCACCTACAGCCTGTGCAGGACCCCACACCAGAGCAGGTGGATGCGCCCAAAGAAGGCAGGGACCCTGTGGAGAGAGATGCCCATGTTGGAGTAGGTTTGCTGGCAGGACATATGACCCTGTGGGGGACCCACACTAGACCATTCTCTTCCTGAAGGACTGAACCCTGTTAGGTCACTCTTGTGACCCAGTATGGCTTTTGGTGGGAGGAGGAATGGAGGGATCCTCTGTTACACCATTATTCTCTCTTTTATAGGAATCCTTGGTTTTTCTTTATTCCACTGTCTCAGTCTTTCCTGCTTCATTATTTTTGGCCGATGACTAAACGATTACCTTCTATTTTTCTGTGTGGGTAGGATTTTTCTAATAAAGGAAGCATAGTGACACTAGCTCGCTGCTCGAGTCTCCAAAGGCACCCAAACCCAACACACTTTGCTGAGATTGGAGCTGTGCAATGATTCACAGCAACTGCATTGTGTGGCCTCCCTTTGGCCTATTAGCTGTCCATAAACAAAGGGCAACTTTCAAACAGTCATTTTTCCTTGCTCCAAATAATTTTCCCATCACTTTTTATGCCAGTGCAATTCTGCTGGCATTATTTAGAGTGTGTGAGAGGGGAATCAGATTTAGAATGTGGGAACAAATATTAATATGCTGCAAACTTCTAAAGAATGGTTTAAAATAAGTCATCACTTTCATAACATATGCTATTAAAATAAAATTACTTTTTTTCTAGTTTGACGCAAATACAAAACAGTACTCAAAATTTTACTTCCCAGGACAAGCTATAACATTTGGAATGGATGTTCAGATGAAAGATGTAGATGTTTTTAGTTCATCTGCAGTGTAATAATTAAAACCGTGAAGCTCTTGAGTGGGCTAACAGATTCAAATTCACAAATTTTCCTCATTGTCTAAGTGCACCTCTGTCCTTGATGTAATACCTGCTCTGGTGCCTTAAAGGAAAAAATAGTTATTTGGTTTCTCAGAGTATTGCCATAATTAAACCCAATAAAGCTTTCAGTGTGAGTTATTAACTTGGTGATACAGACATTTCTTAAACAAAAATTATTGTATCTGATGTGATTGCTAAAATTTTTAAGCACAGGATGTTATCTCATTACAACAGTGTTATATTGTAACATTGTCCCAAGTGTTAAAAATTACTTCCATTCATGATATTTTAAATAATACATTTGAGGATTGTTTACTGTGGAGAGGTATCTCCATAAGAATGGGCATGTGAGCAAACCCAGACTTGGCGGCGCCAGTAAGGATGGCTATAGGGAATACATAAACAAGGACACACAAGGACGGTTACAGGGAAGACGTAAACAAGGACACACAGGGACAGACACGTGCGGCACGTGACACGGGAGTGAAGCAGCAAGAAAATGGAGGCAGAAGGTGGAACCAAGGGAGGCGCCTTGAGAGCAGTACCTGGCCAATCAAGAGATGTTGCTTAGCGCCTGGCAGAGTTGGTTACCAATTACGGTTGTGCTTCCAGCTCGCGGTTAGCACTGGTGGGTATATAATGAGTGAGCTTCAGGCAATAAACGGCAATGCTTGGATTATATTAGTCCGTGTACGCGTTGTCCATTGATCTCCCGCCACAGTTTACCTTCTATTTCATAAGGCATGGAGTGCATTTTTATTTTTTCAGTCTTTCTTTCTCAGGAGTTAGAAACAGACCATTAGAGGATAGAAGCTGGGGAGTTATTACAGCTCCCAAGGAGCATCTCTGGTTCACCACTAATTCGTGAGTTACCACCTCTCTGATCTGCTGCCTCTTATCCAGTGAGAACTCCCTAAACCATATTAGTCCATAAGAGTAATTATTTGAAGTGCCACAGCTTAGTGGGAAGTGTATATGTGAATATGATGGGATCTCATCATTAGGAAGAGTCAGTTCTATGCTGCTGGAGCCTTTTTCCTGGCATAGTATGTCCCATGACCTATGATAAATGAAAACACATTCAGCACAGTTACACTCTGCCAGGAATAGGACTCAAACCCTCCTTGCTTGCATTTATGTAGAATTAAATACTTTCCAGTAGTTGAACAAAAGCCATCGCTATGTTTCATTTTCCTTCCCAAAAGAAGTCTACTGTAGGTAAAAAAAAAGCTAAGACAGACCTGTCAATGATGGCAGGTAGAAGAAAATTACAGATAAATCACCCAGTACAACAATTTTTTTGAGTAATATTTAGCTGATTTAGAGCAACAGCTGGCCAAAGACAATGGCTATAAATTATCTCTACTTAATGAAGAAAAGGTGACAGATTTCAATTTAGAGAGCAATATTAATATTAAGGGATGGTTATATTTTTCAAATATTTCATATCTGTCAAGAAACACAATTTATTTAGTATTAAGACTGACCTTTAATGGCAGCCATATGGCTAACTTAATTTGGGTTAGTTCGAGGACAATATAAAGTTCCCAAGCCTTAATATGAACAAATAAAAACAATCTGTCTGATGTCATCCTCTCCATTAACCTACAGATATGTGACACATATTGGGCATTTGAGCTCAGAGACATTGCTCTGAGAGCATAATCAGCTTGAGACAAGTAATTTGAGCATCAGAAACAGAAGACTTGTATGTGTCTAAACTAACTTTTGTGTTCCCCTCTTAAAACAGACAGAGACTCCTTCTGAAGATGCATTAAAACTTCTGCTTATCTGTAAACATATATATGTTTAAGTCCAAAGAAATCTATATTTAAGACAAGCCTTATAATTATACATAGAGCTATGTTTGGTTCTGCACTGGGACTAGCAAGGAACAGAAACACGGTCTTTGTTGCAGTCAGATCTTTCTTCCTTTTCCCAATTTCCATCCACTTCTTACTTTCCTTGATACCTGCTTCTTTATAAAAATCCTTAGCCATAATTATGCCATTCATTTAGGCTTTTTCTTTCATACTTCATCCCCATCTTGTTTACTCCTGGTGCCAGTGTTAAACTTCTAATGCAGGTGCCTGGAGTTGAGCTTGGCATATTCCAGTTGTTCCATCAAGTTTCCTTTTCCATGAAGAGTTTTCTGGACAGCTGAGTTTTTCCTAGTGTTGTATTTTTGTTACAATGACTTCCTCATTATAGTAAAAAAAGGAACGGAAAGCTGAGATAATGTAATCTCTGCTGCAATTTAGGGGAAAACAGTAGAGTTAATTTAGACCAGGATGTCCAGCTCGGATAAATAATGACTACAAGGGCTGTATTAAATGGAAAAATATCTGAAGTTAGTCAAACAACATAAAATAACAGGACACAGAAGAAATATTTGGTGCATTCTAAAGCACAACACAACATTCTTTGCATCCTAATTCTTTTTTGAACAATGAAAGCTCTCTTTTCTTTAAGATGACTGGATAATTTAAATTTATTTCTTCTTATAAAACTTTTCTCAATGAGGTAATAACAATAACAAAAGCACAAGGAGCTGTTGTACAAAACCATGTTTTATCCTTTTGAAAGAGAAGAAAAACTGAGGGACGTTGTGGTCACAAAACTATATGTAGGAGACACAAGTTCCAACAAATCTGTAAATTTGTCAGCAGTGATGACAGACTTAGGTGGCCTTAGGATTTCAATTCCAAATAATGCTATTGTCTTGAGGGTCAACAGTACAAATCCCTAAAAAAGCTGGTTGTTTTTAAAACCACTGTAAACATAGAAGTCAGCCCCTTTCATAGGCTGATTTTTTAGGCTGTGTTTGAGGAAATGACCAGGTTAACCACAAAAACAATTCCCAAAAGATCTCCTGCTTGAAAAGACAGAGGCAAAGAGAGAAGGAAAGTTTCACTTCTCATTTGCCTTTTTCACCCAACTTTGCAGGAGTTCAGGGACAGACATAGGGTGCAGCATGCACCGTCAGTAAAATGACAGCTACTCTTTCACCCTTGGGCAGCAAATGGAAATGTGGCTGGTTTATAAGCCAAATTCTAAAAATAACAAGTGTTCCTTTAACGTGGCAGAATAGTGTGACTCATGCATCATTCTGACATAAACATGACATCCATTGCAGTCAAATCATTATGCCCAAATGCTGAAGTCAGATGCAGTTCAACCATTTTAACAATTACTTATCAATCTTTCAAAAATATTTAAGCATCGGTAGGAAAAATAACAGCAATCAGGAGATCATTTGCCAAATATTAGATGCTGGTTTTATTAGGGACTGAAATCCAAGCTATGAATTCAATCACTGAAGTTATAAATGTGTTAAAACCAATTCACAATTAGCCACGTCATGCTGACTATCACATAAACTTAAATGCCTGGGCAATTTAATAGCTTATTTAATGGTTAATGTACTGAAGCACATGGGGTACCTATTACTGCCATAAATTGACTACAGGACACTGAGTAAGCAAGTACCAGCCTCTTTACCTCACCTTTCCATCCATAAAATGGAGATGATGATACTTTCTATGTGTCCAGCATGTTCACTTCTAAGAAGTTCCCTTCTTTCGCCATTAGCTTGCCAAAACTAATGTATCTAAAATGAGTGTGAGTAGTTACAGCTAATTGTCCATGATTGTCTTGTAGAGAATGGAAAGAGATAGGCACATTCAGGGACAGGTCTCTCAGAAGATGAGATGAACCACCTCCTGGAAGGATCTCCAGCTGTCTGTTAAATGAGTCCAGGTGAAGAGTTTAGACCTATATTTTTCAGCTACGCCTCAAACTTCAGCCAGCTCTGCCACCCTGGAAGGATGAGTGCTGAAGCAGATGGCCCCAAGGAGAGTCTTTCCCTGCAATGGACCAGTCTCCAGCAAATGCTGCTGCCACATCAAGAACAAACAGATCACTAAACTCAATGTACCAGTGGTCCCAGCGGTGATAATTTGTTCCTGCAGAGCTGGTTACAGCCCAGCATACACTGGATTAGACATGATTTCCCTTGATTGCTCCTTGATATTTACTGTACAGTCAACCAACTCCCCCCACATGTGGGTGCTGAGAAGGGTAGTAGGAAAGACTGAGGAAAGAAGGTTGGAGTTTTGTTGGTTTCTGACACCAGAAACAACACAGAAATATATGCTACATATTCAGTCAAATTCTCTCCATATTATAATTGCCTCCACTTTTTATCATCCCACTGAACAGAAGTGTAGATGCAGTAGCCAGAGAAGATTTTATTACTGTACCAACAAGACTGTTATTACTGCTGCTAGGAGTTGTTTTAGCAGCCTGACATAACTAAGCAATTAATACACAGATGTAACCAGCCTTTCATATGTCCTATTCCACTTTCTGTAACATTGCCTGGGATGTGTCATCATGTCAAATTTTTGTTTCACAGAGAGTTGGGTTTTTTTAGAAAACCTTCTATTCGCACAGGTGGATTTTATTTTATTTTTTTATATATATTACCAGGCAAAAGTAAAAGCCCATGAAACTAGACTGAATTTAAACAATTTAAGGAATAGGCAATGCAGACATATGAAAACAGTTGTTTTATTTTGGGCTGGGGAGCTCAATGCAGCAGTGAAAGGAAGGCTCCAATACCCTCCTCTACAGAGCCACTGTCATAAACCAGGGCTGGGCTGGATGCTCCCTGTCAGGTCAATGTCAATGTATTAATGCCTTCTCCTGAGCTCTAAATAAGACACATCAAGGTAAGAAGAAATGAATAGGTTATGAAATACAGTGTGTTTTAAGAGCAGGTGGATGCTGAGGGAGGAGGTGAGTCCTGTGTTTCTCACTGATGACGGCTCAGAAGTGAGTGTCCTCAGATGCATCTTATATCCACCTTATATCCACGTAGCCTCAAAAAGTGCACATGAGGAAGTTCAGCCTGAGACAGAAGGACTGACTCTACTGATTCCCTGTGAATGGGACATTCAGAAGATGTAATTATATCACAGCACTGTGCAGACTTTTTTATGTGAACCACTATGCAAAATGATAGGAAGGAGTTCTTCAGAGAACTTTACAAAGTTCTTCGAAATTCTCCCAAACTTCTTCCAAATTCACTTCTCAAAATATGGTTGATGGAAAAAATTGGAAACAGGAAAAAAAAAGTCTCAGGCTACAAAGTAGGTCAAGAAAAATTTTAGGAACATAGAAATAAGCAATCTTCTTAGTTTCACCGCCTACGTATGGATCCCCATCAAATTTTTCCTTCATGTTGATAATGAAATGACAACTACATTTCATTCTTCAGAGATCAAGTCACTCCCTTTGGGATCCTTCTGTGAAGTCCTCAAAGAGTCATATGACAAAAAGGTGTAGCTAATACCTGGCTTTAACCATCAACCATATATAATATCCAATATTTAACATTAACAGTGGCTTTTTGTATAGCACAGCCTTTTTTGATTTAAATTTTGGCTACTGAGCTCGCGGCAAGTAAAGAGCCAAAACCTTCCTGGCATATAACAAATCAAACAAATGTACAAATAAGCAGCTAAAAGCCGGACATGAGGAACAGCTCCATAACAGCTCTCAGTCCTATTCCCAGTTTGAGGAGCTAGATGCTTTCAGGAATTTTTTTTCACTGTAGAGGTGACAAAGAAAAGGAAGAGTTCAAAACAACCTAATAAATAAATTGGGAAAAAAAAGGTGCTTGGGCTCTTCTGTCCTTGCTGTTTCCTCTGGAAGTTTCTTTTCCTTGTGATGCCTTTTTATGTTGTCTTTGATAAACACAATTAACATTGTCATTAAATCCATACAAGCTGTTGTGCCAGGCACACAGCTACTTCCAAGATGTCTAATTCAGAAAGGTAAACATTAGCAATATTTCCATCAACTCCTGGAGTTTTCTGTCTGATGAAAATTGTGCAGTTCTACACAGGGGCTAGATTAGGAAAATTATGGAGAGCAAAAATGGACTAATGAAAATTTCAATCTGGAAGATGACAGAAGTAAGGAAAAAAGTGGTGATTACTATTGTTTTGTGGTGCAAGAGAACTGGGACTCACTGAACACATCTATGACACTACTTGAGCATTGATGCCTGATGACCCCAGGCTGAACCCAGAGTCCAGACCTAAGGCCCGTGTTCAACGAATGTGGGGGAAATATAAGACCATATGGGTAATTAAACTTGAAAACTGCAGCTGTTTTATAGATTTTCACTTCTTTCCATGGTCTGAATTGTCTCCAAGGACAGTATTTCTCCGCTGGCATTATTTGTGCTGGGGCTTTGTTCATCAATATTAATAACCGGCAAGTGATCCCAAAACTGCTTGAGGCTGAGGTGTTAATTGAGATGATGAAATGAAATCTCATCATCTAACAACAATATACAGGGAAGGTTTCTGTCTTCCACACAGGTTCTTCTAACAAAAGGGGAAAAAATCATCATCTGTTCTTATACAAGCAATTACTGGTTTGTATTTTCTGACACAAAAACCCACTGGGATTATAGTGCTAGCAAAAAGTGCTCATTTCATGCTCCGTACTTGAAAAATGGCATGCCTTTTCCAATCCTTTACATTTTATCAAACTACATTTTTCAGTTTCCTCTATCTAACTTATAAAAAGACTTCCTTGAAATAATATTGCTTGTATTGATTTGCTTGCAGACCTACTGTTAACAAGATTTGCTTCATTACAAATGATTAGCAAAAATCCAATAGTTGTTCAGTAAGCAATAAAATCTAATTTATCACTTCAATAAGACTCCTTTGCAGGATGCTAAACAGTAGGAAATTTTTAAATCAGGAGAAAAAGAATGCATTCTTCTCATATAGATAATGACTGAAACTTTTGATGTCTTTTCTGTAGAAAAGAAAAACGTAAAAATCGACTTTAATTGGAATGCTATTTTAAAGAATAACTATCCTTGATGTCTTTTGTCTATGATGATTATTGGTCTTTTAAGACTGTAGATACTGGATAAAAGTGTTTTTCTTTTATTTATGGGCCTAACTACAAGGAGATATTTCATTCTTCTGTGAAAATAACTCATCCAAATAATCTGAGTATCAAAAGAAACATTTGCATCTAAAATTCATCTCCTATGCACTTATGTCTAGTTTAGGAACATCTGTTTTCTTGTTTTTCCTGACATGGGTTTCTTGGAGTTGCATAAGGTTTATGATTTTTCAGTAATGTAATTTGTTAAAAAGAAAGCAAGACATTTGCCTGAACAGGTACTTCAAACTGTTGCCAGAGATTCAAAAATTCCATGCTTCTGCTTGCTGCTGAGAGAGAAACATTACACCTACCTGAACTGGGAGAGGTCATAAACAAGTTGTAAACAAGGCTTTGCTACATGATCTGTGCTTGTCAGAATATTATTTTAATTTCATGGAAATCTTTCAATAACAACATATTATTATTCCTCTAGAATTTGTTTGAAGTAGAGAGTTTTATTGCTTTGGGTGTACAGGTTTATTTAAAGTAGCACCAGCTTCCCATAATACAATAATGTTCTTACCCTAATATACTGTGTTATTGGTATTTTTATGGGGAACTTTTATTTCAGTAAATAAATTACACCCCCTACCAAAATAGCACCATCAAGAAACTTAAGTGCTCAACAGAAGTTCTAATAAAGAAAGGAAGTTCTAATGAAGCAAGTAAAAGTGAGTGATTCCATATATTACAAAAAGAATCTATGACTAACTGGAGTGGTAGAAGTAGCTTATCTTCTTTATACATGAAAAGGCTTGAGATTGCAATGTTTGCCCTGATGGCTGCAACAATTGAGCTATTCATAACTATGTGTTTATCATTTGAGTGAAGAATTGAAAATTCACCAAATAGTGTCCTAACCGCACTAAGAGTGCCCCATATGTGATGGACCACAAAACCTGATGTCTTAAGTGTGCCACCCCAATTGGTAGTTGGATTTTGATAATCTAACCTTAATTCCAACCCTGTAAAACTAAATGAAATGCATAAGTAGCTCACTGAATCAGAGCCTTAGCTAGTGATAACATGAATAAGTTAAATGATGCAAAGTTATCAGACACCAAAAAAACCCAACTATCTTATCAGAAAAAACTGGTATGCCATTAAGATAGGAGTAGGCCCAGACTAGCAGTAGGTGAGAGTATGCCAGAAAGGATCATTCAAATGCAGTTTTAAACCCTGGGGTCAGCTTATTCTCCCATGAGCAATCATAGTTCAGTTA